>OMKZ01015704.1:0-13894 GCA_900302535.1 Neoniphon sammara | reverse complement strand
AGGCTCCCCACGAGGACGCACGGCCGATTGAGCTGACAGTCAGCCGCCCATTGACCAGTCACTGAGATTAAACGCCGGGCCATCTCCGCTGCTAAAACCACCTGCGGGACAGAGGGAGCGATGGAGAGAGAGGGAGAGAGGGAGAGACACAGGGAGACGTGCAGATACTCACTGTTACTTGTCGCTTCGGTAAAAGCCGCCTTTTGTCCGTTCCAGCCTTTGTTGTCCATCTGTGGCGATGGGGAGGGCAGGGAAGAAAGGGAGGGGAGGTAAGAGAGATGTAGAGGCTTGAACAGACAGCTTCTTCACGCATGTCAGACAAGTTCCTTCCTACTGTTTGGAGCACAAAGAAACGAGCGCTCACAGGAGGGGATGCTTAAGGAGCCTAGTGTCTGTCTAGGCCAGCTACTTAATTAGGAGGGTTGTCAATGTTTAGTACTTCAAAAAGGCCTCTATTCACTCAGTTACTTTCACTGTGGTATGTGTGTCTGCCTACAAACACACACACGTGACCATGTGTGAGATAAGAAAACTGCTCGTCTCTGTTGTATAAAGATGACATGGCTGTAAACAGATGCACCCCCCCCAAATACCCCAATGTCTCCTCACATCTCTGGCCTAGATCCCCCACAATCCCGTGGTGGGAATGCAGTGAGACGGAGCTCCCAAACAGCCAGTGCAGACAGAAAGATTGAGAAAGAGAGAGTGAAAGAGAAAGACTGAGTGAAAACAGAGAGAGAAAGCATGCGAGAGAGAGAGAGAGATTTAAAGAAAAAGAAAGTATCTTGAGAAGCAGGAGCTTGGCTAGTACCGTTCATCATTCTATAGAGCTGAGGGTTGTCTGAGGATCTTGGCTACAGAGGAGTGGGCTGTCCAGCTAGCTCGCTCTTACAGAGACATCTCCATAGCTGTCAAGCCAATGTCCAACCATACATCAACTGCTGACACCGTTCTGTCCCGATTGTTCTGCCGTGAGCCATTCTGAACCAAGAGAGGTGCCACGTATCGCCAAAAATGAGCGGGCATCAGCACTTACAGCTGCTTATTTCAAGTCCGGCAGAACCTCATGTGAATGTGAAACTTCAGACATCAAAAGTTTGCAGTCGGCAGGACGGGAGTGACAAATAAAGCGTGCAATGATGATGCAAATAGGAATTCTATTAATTGTGCGCAGCTGTTGGGAGTTTCCTTGTTGACTTGTGCAGCGAGAATCTTTTCATTTGCAATTCAGAGGATGCAGGTGCTTCCACAATATGTAGTTTCTTGCAGGGACTGAATGCTCTGAAGCATAAGTAATTTGTAAGAGGCTACGGTGGAGCTTATGTCAGAGCGTGACTGTTCAAGAACTGAGGAGCGAGGCGAGCCAAAGAGCGAACATATTCTACCAAAGTGAGATGCTGTGTTCTAAGCACCGAGCGTAAAATGGGGTGCGGTCTCTTTGGAGTATATCCCCACATGAGTCTTTCTTCATACAGCTATTCTGATTAGAGCAATGTGTCATCCGCTAGCTGTATGGCACGGCTGTCTGAATAAGATATATGTAGCAATGCATATCTAACTAATGAGCTGTCTGGGGAGAGATGAATATTCTACAGAGAGCCCGGTTATATAACATCATCTCTGTCTCAATCTGCTCCCATGAGCTTAAAGACCAACGAGGTGAATAAAGATGATGGTGATCAATGGTTGCTTGCAGAACACGTTCAGTTCAAATGAGCTGAACGTGTTACATAATAAGCCGAGCACGTCGGCAGCACTGGAGCTCATAAATCAGAGAATGGACTGAGGATCGCGGTCTTTGGCGTTTGTTTTTATGTAGAGCTGCACTTACAGAGCTGGGTTTCTTTAAGATTGAAATCTGCCTGTCAGTGATTAAAGGTAGGGTGCTACAGGTGTGACTTACACAATAACTTTTTTATTATGGCTCCTAATCATTAGTAGCAAAGGGGGGGTGGGATTCAGGAAAGAAACTTGTTCCTGCTAATTATCTTTACTGGCTCACATGTTTCAGGGCAAGCTCCTATGTTGTTTTGATCAGTCCTTTTGATTTGTTGTTTTACTGTATGTCTGTAGCTCCAATCCCTTATAGACAGGGAATTGTGAAGCAATAACTGCATGGAGGGATAATGAAAGGGGCCAAGTCAAATCGTCCTCCTCTCTGCTCCGTAACACAACAGACCAAACAGAACCAAATGTGTTCTGTAACCATAACAATTCTCCTTTCAGACATTTAACTAACACTCTCATCCAGATTAGACCACCCAAGTGATTCGGAGCTTCCGGTTTCATCGCCTTGCCAGAAGTGAAGGGAAAATGTATTGGGATACAAAATTACTGCTTCAAACTGAGTCCACAGCCTTGCTCAATATCTTTGGATTTAGTGTGAATGTTTTTATTTGTTGACATGGTGTGGAACAAGTTTAAAGTTGCAATGAAAAAAAAAAATCTGAAAAGCATTAGCATTAGCTAGCTTAGCATTACAGTAGTTGACAGTGAAGTTGAGATCTCGGGATATGTTTCTGGTCCTAGTTTTATAGCAAATACATATTTAAAAATAGAATAAGTCAATAACAGATGTAACAGATCCAGCCTGTGGTCTTTCTAATGTCACAGTTTAACATATTTAAAAAATGAAATTACTGGGAAACAGGAACCAGAAACCGTATTCATTTTTGCTATGGACAAAAAACATAAAGGAACCAGATGTGCCCTGGCAGCTCTGACCACTTTGGCGCTCTATGACTTAATGATTGAACAGGATACAGTCATTGATGGAAACACTATCCGCTGCAGGAATCACTAGGCCCCCTATCACTGATCACTATACCAATACACATATACATACATATATATATTGTATGTATACACACGTCTGTGTATGTGAGAGTGTAGGAAAGGCATAGAAACAGAAATGACACGGTTCATGTGCAGTTCAGATGACAGAGCACATTAGCCTACTTATTATGCAACATGTTATAAAATGCATTAGTGCGTACGCATCTCTCTGCAGTATGTAAACATATACTCTTTCTTTGCAATCTAGAAACATCTATAATATTCTCATCTGTGAATCTTAATGTTATAACCACATTAAATATGTAAAAATATAGATCAAAACTTCAACCAGTAAAACAAAGTACTAGTTTCCTTTTTACATACAATCTGTTAAAAGCCTGCCCGAAACTACTTAGACATACTCAGGCCCTAAAATAAATTGACCTAACAGTTCCAGGTCCTAATAGACAGAGAGACATGTATATAAACTGGCTGTAAAATATATGGCTTGGTGTACAGTCAGCAGTAAAACAGATAGCTGCGTACCTCGGTGGTGCTCTGAGGGATGGTGGAGGCCTTGTATCCTAGCTGCAGCAGCATGGCCTCCGCTGCGTTTCGCTTGGCCACCTTCTTATTGGGCCCTGTTCCCGTGGCAACCTCGCTATTCACCTTCACCTGCACACACACACACACAGAAATTTGGTGTTAGGCATTTGTATAGAGAAATGTGACAGCTAATACAGCGTGATGATGGATGACTTGATGTCTTGATGAATCTTAAGGTTGAATGGCTGACTTTGCTCTGCCTTTCAAGCCTCCATTCACTTTCAGCTGAGAACGTTTTGCTTTGCTTTTGGGGCCAAGCGAGCCGTGCAATTTACATCACGCAAAAAAAAAAAAGAAAAAGAAAAAGAAAAAAGATCCAACTGAAGTGTTTGTTTTTCTGTGATCCCAAAACATTAAATCTGTCTATGCAGAATGTAAGCAGATATTTGCAAGAGAATATCAGACGTCGTTATGTTATGCAAACAGACAATTACACTGTACAAATAACATTGTGGGAGCCAAGGCCTGTGAATGGCTGGGCCTCAGTGCACTTATTCAAGTGGTCTGACATGGCCACTAAGTGCTCCTCTGAAAGCCTCAAGTAGGCCACGAGATAGATTGTGGGGGAAAGCTTCAATAAATTACTAAAATAAACACAATCACCCCTTCATTAAATAAAAAAGTCATCAGCCCCTTAAAAGCCATTCGACACAAGGTAGAGAGTTTGCTGTAACTACTGCTGGCAGTGTCAGACAAAAGACGCAAAAACAGAGATTCATTTGAGCCCCGCTGCTAAGCAAAGGAAACAATGTGGAAATTTTAGAAGTGAGTGGACCGCACAAAAGAAACACACACACAAGCAGGGCCTAATGCCGGGATGAAAGAGGCATGGAGAATAGGTTTGAGGCTGAATTACTGCCTGATGCTAAGAAAAGCTTGGTTCCTATGAAAGAGAGGGGGAATACAGAGAAAGAGACAAAGAGAAAGAAGCCTGAGTATGAGAGAGAGAGAGAGAGAGAGAGAGAGAGACGGACAGGAAGAAAAGGACAAAGCCGTACTGAGACATTCCAGTGACGATGTTATGTACAAATGAAGCTGGACTGTCTTGTGGCAGCAATGAGGAGAGTTGTAAATAAAACCTCATACAGGCAATGAGGCTATAAACACAGGCAGTACTTGGAGTTACTGTTTTTAGATACACAGTGACTGATGCAACTAAGAAAAACAACCACAGAAGAGGAAAAAAACAGTGTCTACATGTGTCCCCCACTCATGGATTCCCACCTAAATGCATTTTAATTCATCTCTCATGATGACTGCAGCCACATTTTCCCATTTGTCTGTCTCTGCTGACAACATACTATAAAATAGAACAAATCAATGTGACCTTTGTAGTCCTACCACAGAGAGAGAGAGAGAGAGAGAGAAAACTAGGCATGTAATTGCAAAGATAGCGGACACAGCAATTTACTGTACTTCCATGTTACCTTGCAATGGTGTGGGTTGTTTTTTTTTAAATGCGTGACCCAAGTTTGTTGAAAATAGGTCAAGAAACACTAAATAAGATTACTGTAGTATCTGATGAGTGGCCTTACAAAGTCCCTCCTCTATTGACTGGAGGAGAGATAAAAAGTTAATAACCCATAACTGAGTTAAGGGTGAAAGGTCGTTGCCACAGCAAGACCATGAAATTGAATTCTGTTAATGAAACCAAGCTCCATACTACGGCCTTGGCTCCTCTATTTTTTGTAGTACAGGAGGAAAGCAGAGCTTTCTCTACTAGCAATGAAAGCCTGAAATTGTGATTTGATAGCATAAAACAGTTGGCTGCTCTACTGGCAAAAACAGGGCTGTAAAGATGGATGTTCCTCTATTTTGAGCTTTAACAGCATGCTATAAACATAATGAATATTAAACAGCGTTCAAATAGCTTAAAAAAGGGGGGGACCAGTGAGAGGGTGAGAGAGGAGACAGTAAAAGACCACGAGAAAGAGGGTGAGAGAGTACAAGCAGAGCTAACATCATAAACAGTGCACTAAAGAGAATTTCCATTTAAATGATCAATCTTCTACTGTATACACACAAAATGGTACCAAAGCAATAAAGAGTTCTTGTGACTAAAATACATTAAGCCTTCGTAACTGGCAAAAAGTAGGACAGAACCTGCTAACCTAAGTTTCTTCACATACACTTAGTCCAGAGTGAGCATAACTGCAAAGTCACATTTTCTAAAGCCTACAATGAAATTTAACTATTTTAAATGAACTTTGTACCTAAATCATTAGTTGACACTGCAAAGCGGCAGAAGTTTCCAGATCTGATTCACTTGCTGCATGCCTGATCATCACTCTGAGTCAGACTGTGACTGCAAGAGAACGTTTCTGAGATGCTTTCGGAGAAATTAACAAATTTGAGTTTTATGACAATGTCAACGGAGACCTCTATATCTTTTCACATCAATTGATTTATCCTCTCCAGATCAATTTCTTTATCCTCCTGACATACACAGCTTCTATCCGTTCATCTCACTAGCCCCAAAGCCTGAGCGGTGATCTCAGAAATCAACAGGTGCTCAGGTCTTATCCTTCATAATCTGATTTATCTTCCACTTCCCTATCGCTGTGCATAATTTAATAATCAGTTGTGTGTTTCACCATCCAAAACAGCTTCCTCCTGTGAGTCTGTGTACCTCTGACCTAGTCCTACAACTTGGAAAACACTGATTGTGTGGTGGATCAGGGAGAAATAACAAACCTCAAACTTTGTGCTGCCAGGAAAAGAGAAAATCACGCTTAAAACATTGGCTTCTTTTCCCTCTTGATCAATAAATCTCTTAAAATACAGTCAGTATATGCCTGCCCTTTGGTTCAGCACCTTCCACACCTTAATAATTTCCAACAAAATCCTTTATAAGCATATCTATCCCATCCATCACTGAGCTCCTTTTCTCCTTGAGCAACCCTCATCCCTTCATCCTTCTGCATCTGTCCATCCATTGCTCCATCCCATGCTAATTATATTTGACTTCATTAGATGAAATATTAATAATCCTTATGGCAATATTAGGTTGTTGTAGCAGCATGAAATAGGATAAAGCAGAGAAAAAAATAGAGCAAACGGAGGAGGCAGTTGCAAATTCACTTTATACATCTCTGTCTTTCTCCCTCTAGCTGTGGCTGCTCTCTCTCGTTTATTTCAACATTAATTTATAAATAAATAAATGAAAATGTAAATATATATGCAATATATGACAAAAAATGCGAGAACTGAAATACAGGAAGACACTCAATAGGGGGCAGACCTCTGCAAAAATCTCTGCTGGAAGTTATGGCCTCTTCATGCTAAGCCACACACCATTTTGGCAATGTTGTCATGGGACACGCCCTTTTCAGCCAATCAGCGTGAAAAGGTGATCAGTGCTGCCTTGACTGATGACCAATCATCCCGCTGAGTTTTGTGGCGTTATGTGCATGTGTTCAGAGATTATAGCTCTGTTTGTGCTAAGCCCTGCCCATTGCCACGCCCCCTTATGGCTGACTGCCCCAAGAGCCAGCCACAAAGTTTCGTGCAAATATGTAAAATGCTTTTTGTTTTTTTTGTTTTGTTTTTTTGAATTCTCAGTACCTTGAGAATTCTGCTGACGGATGAACGGACAGGGCAATCATGTAACTCCCTGCCGGAGGTAAAAAAACAGCATGTACCTGCATGATAAACTCTCGGCGCCGGGGCATGCCCCTCTCAGACAGCAGCAGGTACTCAGGCTCCTTCTCCTTCTTGGCCTGCTGGATCTGGGCCAGACGGCTGATGGGGTTCATGCCCTGGCCGTAGTCTGGTCCCGTCTGGAAAGGAGAGAGGAGAGACACGATCAATTCCAATTATCACACCCATTTATCGTATTATCACAACCATCCGCTGTCTACTGGGCCTAGCTGTGATCAGAGAGGTGTGTGCGTTCTTTGGTATTAAAAAAAAAAAATAGTACATGGTTGAACACAGCTAAGATCAGATTCACCTGCAATGGATAAACACAGAGGAGAAAAAACACAGGAAATTAATAGGAAATTCTCGCACAGTATATCATCCAAACTATGCGTTTTTAGACTGTTGGCGAAACAAATCAAAGCGTATACACTATTATGTGGCTAGCGTGTTGTGATTTTTACATATTTGTCTGTCTCCGCTGCCGTATGACTGTTTAAATCTTACCACGCTAAAAGGAACTATGACAGACAAGTAGCATCACTACTGAGCTGGCTGCACCTTGCAATGTCCCAGATGGCGTGAGTGCATGTATACAATGTCTGGCGTTATGTGAGCATTCCACATTAAGGAAGTGAATCGCAGCACGTCTGCACGCCTGGAGCCCAGCCCGGCCCAGCTATGCCACTCAGTACCTTGAGAATGGTCTTGGGGCGTTTCTTGTAGTGTGTCTTGGGTTTCTCCACGGCGGGGATGAAGGGCAGCTTCTTCAGGTCCTGCAGGATGGAAAGAGCAGCGCGCTTCTTGGACAACTTTTTGCTGTTGCCTTCTCCCTCGGCAGAAAACTCCCCTACGGTGACGCGGGTCAGGAAGCTCTTCATGTGTGGGGGGCCGCTCTCTTTCAACACCTGGGGGACCAAGACAAATTGGAAACGAAAGATTAAAAGAAGAAATGATACACGGCATGCAAGCATGTGCGTGCAGAACTCGATCTGTATGTGTGCTGCATCAAGTTTATTTATAGAGTGGTTTTCCAACAGGTTTGCCACACTATGTTTGACAGAAAACACACAAAAACAGACAAAAACAAGGAAAACAAAAACAAGGAGTCAGCACGAATGCCAGAAAAGAGGGCCAGAGCTTGTGTGTGTGTGTGTGTTCATGTGAAACTATGCACGCAGAGCGAGGGCCTCTGCACACTTGCAATGCATGTGTGTGAGCGGAGTGTTTGGCTGTTTTCGCGCAAAATGTGTGAGGGGGAGTGTGTGTAGCGTACTCTGCAGGCGGCAGCACCAGGTGGTCCACAACATCTGCTCTTGATGGTCACAGGGCTACCCACCCATATGCGTGTGTGCAATTCATATACAAACACACATGCACACACTGGCGTACACACACGTACACACGAGGAGTAACATGTTCCTAGATGACAGTCTCTGGTGATGAGGGCTCAGTTTCCTTTCTCTAGCCTCTGGTCACCTGGGAGACTTAAACAAACACCGGCTGGTGTTAGGTCATGCTTCTGCAATCACATTCACTTCCTGTGAAGTCCGAGAACACTGCGTCTGTGTGTGTGTTTGTGTGTGTGTGTGTGGCAGGTGGGATACTCCAACTTTATTCGGGGAGACACACTGGAGGAAGAATTAGGTTTCACACACTTACTGAGTCCAGCACTGCGTGTTCAGCTGATGTGCAATTGCCCGTTCACTTTATACATCTCTGTCTTCCTCCCTCGCCCTCCCTCTAGCTGCGGCTGCTGTGTATGAGTGCAAGGGGGTTTACACAATCCCACAATCTCTTCCTTGCTCTCCTTCTCTCTCTCTCTCTCTCTCTCTCCTTTATTTCAACTCAATTTGCGGCGCAGACAGCACAAATTGTAGCAATCACTTGCAATCTAGAAACAGTTCATCTGAACCCAGTGACCGATGAAAAGATTAAACTGATAAGCAGAACTCGGAGCATTCCTCAAATACTTCACACAACATCACAAGCCTAATACAAGACCTTGAGGAGAACAAAGGAGAACGTCGGCGTATACACGCACGCAATTACACACACACTCTCTTTTTCCTTTTTTGCACATGCGGGTGCACACGTTGATGTGAACACACTCTGACACACACAAACGTTTCTTGAAAAAAACATCAGTGCTCTTCAGACAGCAACCTACAAACAATTCAGTCATTATGTCAGTGCACAGAAACTGAGCAGAGAAAACTGAAGGTTCTTAAATAGATCAAACTGCAGTAAACCTTGATTTGCTGATTATCAGGTTATCGTCAGTTAACGGTGCGCTATGCAAAATTGACATGGAGTTGACTAAAGTGAGGACCCTTTAGACTCAATTGACAAAAAATGTGGAACAAGCACTTAACTTGATGGGTAAGTCTACATGGTTCTCATCACCAGCCTGTTTTTTCACCTGAGTCTACACAGTCCTCACTTAAACCATCCCTTAGCAATTTTAGATAGCACACCCTTAAATACTGTACACTTGTAACTCCTGGCACAAGCTGTATTTACTTAACAAATTTTGCAGTGAGTATGATGTGATGGTTAAGCAGAGGAAATAAAGTATTCATGGTAAAACTGTATTTCAGGTTTGTATTTGAGGTCATGATTAGAGTTACCTCTGTAAAGTACCAAGTAATAACATAGCTAACACCAACCCTACTATTGTTATCAATGTACCTTTTAGCTAATGAGTGTTTCTATATCATGAATTCAAGAACGAGGATTTATCTTGTTGATGCAAGAGCAATCCAAGCTAACAGCCAAGATCCCTCCCTCCCGGGGGGTCCCCTCTGGTGTTGCTCATCACTCGGAGGAGGAAATGCAACATGGCAGCTCCTTGTGCATTAAACATTCCACGGGACTGGACGCATCCCGCCTCTGAACTTTTTCACTCTGTGTGGATGGTGATGATACTGTGCATCACTGGCCTCTGGTCAGCTGAGATGATGTCTCTTGGAGAAAGAGTACATAGGAGCTATTAACGGATTATTAGGCCGCATGTAGACATAGTCGGTGTTGGGTTACGACCGGCAGCCTCTGGTCTCTGATGGTGTTGTACGGAATAATAGGAGGTGCAGGACAGGGTGAGGCCTCTTCTGACTCTACAGCTGTCCTCAATTCTGCAGCTGCTTCTCTCTCTCCTTCTCAGCTAGCCACTTAATCACTCACTCACTGAGGCTCTCGTTCTCCTTGTCCATCACATGTTCTCCTGACATGTATGATGGAGATGGTTAAGCTGAAGTGCTGGCGCTAAATGGGAGCCTTAGCAAGCAATAAACACTATCTCACCGAGACACATACAGACAACCGATCAGGCCTCTGTTAGCAGCAGTGGAAACTATTTGGCTTTATGAGGTGGCATCACATCAGACACACAAATACAGAGGTTTTTACTGAAAAACACATCCACACCTGTTCAGGAGTACAAAATCTGCACATTATAAGTGATTAATAAATTTACTGTGACAGTGATCGCTGTTGCCCAATTCTACACAGTGGTGTTGATGTGAATTTATGATGACAATTTTGCTTTATGTATTAACTCACATATAATTGGCTCTCCACACCTGTGTTTAAATGCAGTGAACTGCATTCAACACACAGAACAGTGTCAAATAAAACCTGCACTATTTTAAGTTTTTGAGTAACTTTGAGTTGGATTTTATTTTTTGTGTATTCCTAAAGAAACCAATTGCACCCCTTATGCTCCATGACACTTTGTAGGATAAACTATTGAAACATATTTTCCCAATTTTTACATTCCCAGAAATAATGATAACATTCTACATGTAGATAAACATGTAATTCTCTGAGTGTTACTGTGTTGGTGCCATGAGCATTAGGGCTGAATTTCCAATGCACTTTGACTTGCTGATAAAATACCTACTAACAAATATAATATATATATTGAAAAACATAATCTACCCCATGGCTAATCTCATCACAAAGAGGTCATTTTAACCCAGATAATTAATGATTGGGATTGGAGAATTAGCTTGAGGGGGAGACAAGTGGAAAAACAACAACATAAAACTTACCCAACCTTGAACACGAAGATGACTAAGATTTATGTGCATTGGTGTTCTAGCCAATGCACATACCTTTAGCAATGTAACATTTTTATAACGGACAGTATGTTTTTGCCAAATATGTCAATGATTTGCGATATGTTTTGGATGTTATTGATATCCCAAATCTGATCCCAAATAATAATATTCCTAGGAGCTGTTTACTTTTTCTTGCACCTGAGAATAATTTAGATGACTGCTTGAAACACCACTGTTATCACTGTTCTTTGGATTCAAACTGCTTCACATTCATTCACCATGGTTGACGTAACAGAAGCTGAGAGGTTATTTGTTGCAGGAAAAAACACCTGCAGTTACCTGTCCTTAAGACACCATGGATATATGCAAATTTTGTTTTCTGCATGTATTTAATATTGAAACAATACTGGCCTCATACATCAGCCTGCTGCAGGTGACGGGGCTCGCGGCCTGGTGAAGCACAACATCCCTGGCCCTTTTGAGATGATAGATTGGGAACTCATACGGACACCAGGCCTCTATACATCTTGTGTGCACCCTGTCTCCTTTCTCTTGTCCTTATGAAAGTACTTGGAGCACTGCAGCCTGGGGAGTTGAGTGATGAGGTGAGCTGCAGACAGCCTGTGCAGACTCGTACAAGGCTGACTGAGTTGATAGCGAATCCACCATGGATACCACCTGAGTTGATGACAGACAAGTGTTGCGCACGCACTCTGCAACCTTAAGTGAATGCATGCAGTCACTGACAAGATTCAAGAAATCAAACGCGGCCTGCACAGGTATGGCTCAGCTCATATTTGAATACAGAGAGCATGGGAGAAAAGTGTGTTCTTGTGCACACGTCACACACACTTGGCCCGGGTTGGCGGCAGACGAGCTGCAGTCAGTCTCCTGGCAGACGACACGGGATCTGTGCCACACCGATGGGATTTCAGCACCTCCTTTCATTGACACGCACACGTACACACACGTACACACAAACAAACACACACACGCACACACACACACACACACAAACACGCCCGTCTGCCGCCTGATGACAAGGATCAGGTTGTACACAGGAAACACTTGGTAATTCAATGTTGATTTTTTCAATCCTCTTCTCTTCTTGTCTCTTCATCTCCTTTTTTGTCTGAGCCCCCTCTCTCCTGTGAGGCCTGATCTTCGGCTTCTCAGGGAGATATTAATACCCCGAACGGTCCGAGGATCCGTGCATGTGAGACCTCAGGTACTCTGGAAGAGGAGGCTATGGGAGCAGGGTGGGACAATGGCGAGGACTGGTAGAGAGAAGAAAGGCTCTATTGTGACGAGCGGTGGATGGACAAGCCCTGAGGGAAGCTGCTTCTTGTAAAAGATGGGTGGTTCTTGGCCCAGACCCTCTTCTCTTGTGTCCTCTGTGGAAAGGGAGCCTCCGATCCAACACACAAGCTGTGATTTATAGATTGGTTCCTCTTTGATGCTGACATCTGTTTGATATTGCCTGATGGGGGGATTAAATCAGCCAACTGACTCTTGGGGTGGCGGCGACCCTCCTCGTTGCAGAGGGAAGGGAAAGCGGACACTCGCTCCAGTGACTCATGGGTAATTTCATGCCCTGGCGAGGGAAGGGCTGAGACCATGTGGAAAAAAAAGAGCCGTCTGTTAATGGCGTTCGCACGAGAAATGCCTGTTTATGTTTCGCATAGCGTGTGTGTACATACATAACTGCGTGCATATATGTGTGAGTTTAAAAGTGTGGTTTGAATTTGACAGTTATTGGGGGGGACGCGTGCCATTTCCTCTCAGCGCATCAGTGGAGGACGCAGTAAAGAGGATGTGACATGGCAGGGTACGGGATGAGGCCAAACTTTGGCTGATGAGTTATAATTGCCCAGATGGGTAAGTGTAGAGCCAGAGAGACGTGGTGTGTAATTCGCGCTTGGGGTTTAGCCACAGTCGTAGTGGCAGTGAGAGCATATTGCATGCAACACAGTGATTGAGGGGCTGAGTGAATCTGAAAGGGGGCCATGAGCGGTAAGCGGGGGAGACAGAAGTGTGGTATGCCAGGAGAAGGAGAGGTGACTGGATGATTGCCTCGGTGCTGCCTGGCCTTTCGATTGTTTTGTTGGACATGGCAAAGGAAAATAAATGTGGTGTGACCGACATGTGGAGGTGGAGGACAACACCGAACTGTCAACATCTTCATGTATGACTTTTGTGTATGAAGAAAATGAAAACAGAACAGTCAGGGAAATAAAACTGTAGTTTAAATCAGACCTGCTTCCACATTCCACCTCAGCTTTGAATCATGTAATCTACATACAGCACAGGACAGGGACATACCAATCAAGCTAAATGCTGTTAAAACCAAAAAACAAAGAATATTAGCTGTTGAAAGTGACAGAAATAGATAAACATATAGATCAGAGGAAACAGAGGTAGTGAGTGAGAGAAGGAAAGCACATGAGGAGAGAGAAGTTCCTGATTTACTGCATTAATGAACATTCAGTCACCAGATTGACAGCAGACAGAAGAAAGACTGCCGGAGGAATGCAGTTGTGGTCTGGGTTTAAAACCTCCGCTCTCAACTTCCAATTTGGATGCAGTGGAAATGAAAGCCACATAATTGCTGACAGTGACAAAGACATGACAGATAATAAATCATATCAATCCAGATTTAGCTGGCTGAAATCATTAGATGTGCTTCCACCGAGGATAGCCATGTCATGCTCTGATGAGCCAATCTTTATCAAACAAAGAAGCGGGAAAATATGTAAAAGGGAGGGTTGGACAGCTTTCCAGATAATTTTTCCAGTATTGTGTAAACTCTTATT
>OMKZ01015703.1:20144-41911 GCA_900302535.1 Neoniphon sammara | reverse complement strand
CAGCGCCGCTCTGTGTCGGCCAGCTTCTGCTGCATCTTCACATACTCCTGCCTGAGCAGGGCCAGGTGCTTCTGCAGCTTGGCCACCTCCTCTGTCCCACATAACGGTCAAGGGGACAGACGAAGGACAAGACAAAGGAAAGAGGGAGACAAAAAAGCAGGTTGGAGTAGAACTACTTCTGTACCAAGGCTCACAACGGACTTATTACAGCCTTATTTACCCTTCATTACTGAAGACATTCCAAAACACAATTGTGCCAAAAATGACTACCAGCCAAGGCAGTGCTGAAACACACAAAATCTTGCTTTGGAGTTTACTATACAATTAAACAAAAACAACCATTTTTAAAGATAATTCTTATGGCAGTGAATATGGAAGAGAAGAGACAGCATGCAACAAGGGTTGTGAGCTGGATGCACATCCACAATATCAAGAGTTCATGTTATGACTTTGTCAGCTGAGCCACCACAATGATATTCCATTACATAACTTCTTGACAGAAGCACTTTCCCATTTGACACAACTTTTACAGAAACATTAGCTTTATATTCTTCAAAACTGAAAGGGGTAATTGTGTTTGGATGAACTTTTGTGAATCATTTCCCTTTCTTCTAATTGAAATGGTGCTTTCTACAAAGGTTGGTGTTACAAGTGTGATTCATGTCCAAGCCAAAATTGCACATAGTTTCACTGACATTTCCTTCCCCTTCGACCAGTGGAGTTTTAGTGAAGAATGCTGACAAAATGCTGAGGAGGCACATTACTTTGTCCTCTCGTAAACCGTTACTGGTATTGCTACTGGTCATGAGGAACAGGGAGGAGGAGGGCTGTATGCTGGAGCACCAGCTCAGGACTGTATACAACAACCACTGCACCGATTTCAAGAAAATGCTACAATGCACTTCATTGTTGTAGTACTATATTTAGCTTGATTCTTTTACAAAGTTAAGGTTTTTCCTCTCACGTTGATCCTTCCAAGTGAACAAACTTCCATGTAACATATATTAGGCTACAGAGGAATTACATCAAAAGCTGCCACCATATTTCATCTCTCCAAAACTTAGTAACCCTAGACACTAATCTGTTTCATAATTACACTACATATCTTAAAAACTATCTAAGCTTTTCCACTAAAAACAGAACACAGACGTTGCGGGACTGATTTTATAGGGATACAGTTGCACTCTCTATTTCATACAGGTACTGAAGCTCAAACAATAATTCAACAAGTCCACAAAATGTACTTTCCACTCATTGCTAATGGAGCAGCTCTACAAGCAGTCTCTGATTCGCAGCACAGCTTGGACCGCTGGTTCTCTAGGTGCAAGCTTTTAAGTAGATTGTCCTTAAGCTGGCACATCTAACACACACATCCCCTTGTGACTGGGCCGTGTTTGTGGTGCCGTTGGCATTGGCACTTCTGCCTCGTAGTGGAGATGACACCTGACACCTGAGTGACACCTGTCCTGCCGGGTCTCCTGTCCTGTTCCTGTCCCACAACCCCTCCAGATTTGTTCAGAATAGACACTTCAGAACGACAAGCATGTTTTCATGCACAGCAGTTACTAGTTGACTTTCTTACGAGAACAGGGTATTGACAGGTTAACATGATTCACAGTGTTCGCATTTAAACGTCTGAGCAGCTATGTATCCCTACGTTACCTGACAATGCTGTTAGTTAATATGGTGTTAGTTAGTTAAGCGGCTAGCTGGCTGGTTAGCTAACTAATCAGCTAGCCGCCCAAAATAAATTGAGCTCTGCAGTCCGACCCAACACCTACTCTGACTTGCTTAGCTTGGCTAGCTCGTAGCAATTAAATAAAAATTTGCTAGCAACATCAAGGAGAGCTAACGACAGCTTGCTAAGTAACGCTCATTAGCTGAGTGTAACAAAACGAGTGGCGCGCTACTCGGCAATTTCAACCGCAGTAAACGCATGGTTCATTAAACTGTTAAGACACCCACTGGTTCAGTCCTACAGTTCAATACGCATGCCACAAAGACAGGGAGTGTACAATTAAATAGTCAAAAAATCTGTCTCATACCTTCCGCCATGTTACTTAGCGTTAGCTCCGTGGCCTGGTGTTCTCTATCGCGATATGAGGACGAGGCTAACGGCAAGCAGTGATGCTGCGTTCACGTACTTTTCAAAAACTCGTTATTTCGTCACTTATCACATGACCATTTTTAACCGTTACGAATTAACTATAAAAAGTAATCGTTTCTCACATGTTGTAGTTACAGGCAATAACTCACAGAGTGAGATATCATTTCATTGTAAGACGTAAAGTTTTCGACCTCGAAAATTGACCGACGAAAGTATGCTGTCTTCAGTAGTTCATATTACGCCTGCTTCTTCCAATCAAACGGCATAGTCAATTCACCAAAACCGAGGCAAGGCAACGGAGTGCTACTGGTTTTCTCTTCTGGCCGGCAGATTTCAATCAAGCCGTCTAATCATGCACAGATTTATATATGAGCTGATAGGTAAATGCAATTAACTACCTGGCTGAAAAGAAACTAAGAGGTACTCTGGAGCAATAAGGCTGAATTTGAGGACCACCACTCCCCTAACGTATAACAAAACTCTTGCCAAAACTTCCAGACCCACTTATATTGCCATGAAGTCTGGACGCATAGTGGTGCATTGATTGACGGTGGCTGAGAATACATTTCTTATGTGGTCAGTGTGATAAATTAATAGACAAGCAATCAGCTAAGATGGATCCCTGGATGTTATTTTACACGGCTAACCTCAACCATTAAATAACACACAAGCAATACTTCCAAAGGCCTCAAAATGGTGTAGACTAAAACCACAAACTATACATGCTACTTAGACATTTTGACTATAATTTGGACAGAAGCTGCACAGGAACTCATCTGACCCAGCTGCGTTTGCTGAATGAGTGTATGATTTTTGAATAAAACACCAGTCAAACCCCAGATGAAATCACTTATTGGAGGATGGGCAGTGAGTTTTTTAAATGTGTGCAGTAACATGTAAGTAATAGTTTACTGGGGCATTTTCCCTGATAAATAATAAATACTAAAACCAATACTAAGCAAGACATTTTCCCTGCTTTGGGGATACTAATACTTAATGTCAGTAACAAGGAAAAATGCGAGCTGTTAATTGTATAGGAGGTGAGATTTGGTTGGCAAACCTTCATAGAAAATTGGAAAAAAAAAAAAAAAAAGTGCTTGGTATAGAAGTATGCAATTTTTAGGGAATGTGGCCTTTTTTTTTTTTTAGCTTTGGCCCAGATCAATAAATTTAATTTCCATACAGGGGCCAGAAGTAAGAAGAAAAAGGCAGGCAAAGTGGCAGTAATAGTAGATTGAAGGTTCTGCTTAAGTTTTGTGCAAACGTAAATACTAAGACGTCTGATTGCCTGACATCAGCAGGAATCTGTGCCTCCCTGATGTTTTTTTTTTTTTTTTTTGGAATCCAGGAAATGACAACGAGCTCTGCATCCTGTCAGTACAAAGTGTAAGAGGGTTTATGGGGAAGTGTATGTGTGATGTTTTGCAAATTTCACAAACTTAAACATCGACTTTGTATTCTGTCAACTTATGTTAGCTTTGCCAACTTAAATATTTGACTGCCTGCCCTGTCAAAGACTGAAAGTTAGTGTCTCATTTAAAGCCATAAAGGCATAAAGAGAATGGTAGAATCACTGGTGAGTTCGTGTGTACCCTGCAGATACCCAGAAGGATGGAAACATCCTTGAAAGATATTAGAATTACTGTTTGGCAGGAGCACGTTGAATGCATACGAGCGAAAAGGAGTGGGATTAGGAGCTAGAGTCTGGACAGTTTGGCATTATCTCCGTAATCCTATCCATAACAAATATTATATGAAGAGTATTATCTATAAATGAAATACTTACCATATGGAAACAGTGATATCTGTGAGCAAGTGATTCTTGGCAAAAGAAGTAAACTCGACATAGAACATTCATGAACTTATTAACTGTCTGCTAATGACAGTGTCACATTTTAGAGAATGTAATCTTCTGGATTTTTGAAATACTGACCAATAAATATCAGGCAATAAAGTCACTCTAAAATGAATACAGTGTTTTGCAGTGAAACACTTCATTTACTCTACAGTTGCTGCTGTCGTTGTCATGAGGAAAAAGTTGGTGAAGACTCGACCACATAACTGGTCAGCCAAAGAAAAAACAAAGATAACATCAGTAGGCTGTTTGCTGGAATTCGTCCTCCTTGCTGTTTTTCATATGCAATAATGTCATGTCTTGCCCAAAAAACAACTGAAAGAAATACACCGGTAAATATTGGAAAAAAAAGTCATATTTTAGAAGAGCTCACTACAGGTGACAATTTCCATAACATGAAAAATATACATCAGTATTTTGTCTTTGTACATTAGGCAAAAACTGCAATAGTTCATCAGAGAGGAACAGAATAAACAAGAGATTAAGGATGAGGGGAGAGAAGGAGAAACCAAAATGGGCACACATACTGTATACACAAACATTCAAACATTCGCAAACCAAATCCCAGGAACATTCAGAAAAAAAAAGTAAACTAAAGATGAAGCATGCATAACAATTCCTACCGAGGACAACACAGAAAAGAAAAACAGAGGCTGCTAAAATAACAGAATATTGGAGAATTGACCCTAAATCAACCCAAATTTTATCAGGATATCAAAAATTAAGATGTGTACACTTCACACTAGAGGACTTATTGCTACACCAAATTGTTACCAATATCCTAATTATACAGCATCCTGGTGAACTGGACTGATAAATCAACTCATACATACAGTTTTTGAAGTGGTACACAATTTCTCCATCTTTTCTGATATTTTTAACACTTGTTCAATGCAGGGTGAAGTGGCCAAGCATTTTTGTTTTTTTTTTTTTATCAGGAGGCACTTTTGAAAAAAGACACAAATTATTGAGCATGCATGAACAAAAATGGGCACGTTCCCTTTCTAAAAGGCAACTGAGTGCGATGGTAAGACCCATAACTGAGGAAGAAAAAAACATCTTCTACATAGCCACATATAGTGTTGGGTTCTGAGAGTGTGGCAGAACCCACGAGACATGCTGTGCGTACTCCAATACACCAGTACTCCAAAGAGCTTCCACCGGTCACCGTTTCTTGCTTGAACCAATCAAGCTCTTCAGAGGTGAGATTCGTCCAGTGGCATCGCATTTTCTCTTTCTCTGTAAGACCTCCTTTTAAAACAATCTAAGCAAAACAAGCGCACACTTGAGTCGATAAAGGGAAAATGGACTTAAAAAAAAAGAGAGAGGGAGAGAAACCTCAAAACTCTACCTAAACCAGCACTATTCATTTGGTCTAAGTGTCTTGATGGATGGAGAGGGAGTTTATATATTATCCGGTTTAGTCTGTGCTATATACATGTCTTTACAATATTTTCCTGAATGTTGAAGCAGTTCATAGACTTGAAAAATGTTTTTATCATCTTCTGTTGTTTTATTTTGAGTTGGCACTTGCTTGGCGGTTTGCTGTCAACCTTTGTAGTCACTGTTATGTTCTATTGCAGCCTACTGTAGCCAGCCTGTTCCTGCCAAAGTCAAGGAGGGCGAGCCTGGCGACAGGGTGGAAGAGTGCAGGAGACAGTGCCATGTAGATTTTCAATTAAAGACCTATGGGAAAGCCAACAGCAAGTAACACGAGAATTAGCAATAAAGCAGTGATCAAAATGCTAGTCACACTTCCATTTCTTAAATGTACTGATTTCTACAGAACTATACCACAACACGCATAAATAATGAATAATAATATGTGCAGTGAAAGGTCTGCAGCCTGAGCACCAGCTGGACATGCATTTGATCTCAAATTAATTCACTGAAACCATTAGTTTGAGAATTTGTTGGGTTGCACCATGGAGACATAGTACATGTAACCAAATTACTGTGGCAAACAATGTATACACCTTCAATGGCATATATCAATTTCTTGTGGCCCCATTAACAAATGTTAATATCATCTAACTTATGTGATATTGTTACAAAAGAGGATAAACATAGCTAAATTAGAGACATCAAACAAATAGGTGTGTCACATACTAGTATTAATGTTATACATAATTTGCCATTAATTAATTTGCCACTATAACCACAGTTAATTTATGCATACAACAGACAAAATAGTGACCTCAAGTGGTGTAACTGTTCATTTCAACAGGGTCAAAGCTATGCAGTTGGGCCAAATGCAGCTCTCACAGTCATACACATACTGTGTTTGTTCCTCTGGGTTCTCCAACATGTTTTCCAAACCTACTAAATTCATTCAGCAACACATGCAGTTTGAAGTTATGACTTATGTTTGCAGTGGAACTATTTTAGTTGGTGCAACCATTAAACCATTAACTGCAGTAAGGCACAAACTAGGACTTACATAGAATTTATGTTCAAATTGGCCTATATTCAAACTTCAGTTTGATTGATGCAAAAGGCAGCAGTTCCTCGCAGCTGAACTGAGTTCTGAGCCACAAGGCTGTCTAACTTATGAAATGGCTGACGAGATGCACATACCCTGAAAACATGAAGCTAGAGCCCTGCTAAATATCACTAATAAGCAGTCTCTTGGCTCTTTCGTACACAGCGAGTGACTTTCTTCTTGAATACTCCATGTCTGTCCTCCCTCCACTCTTTCTGCAGAGGGAAAAGAAGTAAATAAGAAATGGTAGTTGAATAATATGACATAAGCTCCATTTGAGTTTTATTTAACTGATTACAGTTTTTATATTTCTATTGTGCTGCTGTTATTATTCAGTTTCCTTGTTTTTGTATTTTTTTTCTCCTTTTATCATATATTAATATTTACCAACACTGTGACATTTACTGAATTTACTGGCATTCACTTCTGGTTTTATTTACTGTTTATTTGTCATGTTTTAACTATATCATCCAATATACAAAACAGGATCTAGGGATCCTACAATTTGTTTTTGTTTAAAATGAAGATTCATTTTCACGAAATAGGCACAAGGAGGATCTAGATTTTCTGAGTAGACAAGCACATTCATCAACCTTCAACAAGTGAACTTACTGCAGCATCCACATTAGCTGGTGAGTCACCATTTGGGTCTGCCAGCATAGAGATAACACTAATCATGATGGTTTCCACTGTGTGAATGGGCAGCCAGCGCTCCTCTGGTTTCTCATAGCCATACTTATCCTCCCCAGGCTCATGCAAAATAGAAATACATACATCTCCGTTCTTGTCAACTGGAAACAAAACAGTGGAAGAGAAATTAGGATTCATAAGGCAGAAAAGGTTTTAGGTGGCAAATCCTGTGTTATTATTGGATGTTTACAACTTTGAATCTGTGTATGACATAATGCTGTTCAAAATGTGCAAAACAAAGTGTGAGCTCAGTGTAACGGGATGTTGAGAGGGTGGACTGTCAAACTGTCACTGTTATGTTTTTAGAATCCTAAGAATCATTAGGCCTAGGCCAGCTATCAAATTCATCAGTGAATATCATTTATATACAGTATGAGCAATGTGATCGTACCACAGTTGTACAGTGTAATCTATAAATTATTTGACTAAATGTTAGTTTAATATTAAATAAATCATGGGCAGGTGTGGTGAGGGTGCGATCTTTCACCTAAGGTGAGAGAAAGGCAGAAATAGGCAAAAAAGGCAAAAAGGCAAAAAAAAATTTTTCCATCACCAAAGTTCTCACAAGAAAAAAAAAAAAAAAAAAGACTTTACTTTCTGGGCCATTAGGAAGGTTAAAATATCTACCCCGGAAGGAGATTCTGATCGAAAACTGTTAGAAGCAGAGACACGGTAGATATACCACCTGAACACAATTGCCCCATATGGCCTAAATGAATCCTTGGATTATCAGTGCTTTTACTTATTTATCTAATTGATCCATATGTATTACTGATCCATTCTGTCCTTGTATATAGTTTGATTAGTGAAAATATTGTGTATTTACTTGTCATGTCTTTTAGATATTTTTGATTTGTTCTCTCTCTGCTGTACATTTACTAGTGGACCAGTGAGAAAATTACTATTGTGAATTTACTTGTAATTGCTTGGTGATTGGCTCTTTCACAGAATCATACAATTGGTTTGATTAGTGATAATATTGTGTATCTACATGTAGGACTGATTCCCTCTTTGCAGTACATTGAGTAGTCTGTCGAGTAGAAAAAACATTGTAGTTTACAATTGAAAAAATCAACAGCAATAACAACTCAATTTTCTTCACAATGTCTGTTTCATTTTATTTTTGTTACCTAAAGAGAATTTATCAGCAGTGCTACAGTTTAAAAATAAAGTGTTATAACTAGCCAAATGTTATCAACATTTTGAGTTGACCACCTCATCTCCTATTTGACCTCACTGTAGAAAAGTATTCAACTGGATGAAAAACAAATATACAAAAAAGAAAACCACCAGCCAGCGCAATGAAATACCCTGTGCCTACCTGCTATTAAATTAATGATATGCAGAAGTGTCCTTGATATTCACTAACATCACAGAATTTAAAATGCAAACTATTCCATATTAAAATACTGCAAATACACCTTACATCCTAGGTAGCTATAACATTAATTTTCTTAACAAGACCGACAGTGGACAAAGGCAAATTTCATTATAAGTGCACTACACTTGTACCTACCATTAGGGTGCCAAATATCTGTGATAAATTTCATTTTAGGCGGCCTGAGAGGGTAGTCTATGGGAAATGTCAGATGAGCTTTAAAAACACCACCTTCACTGTGAATACAAAAAGAGAAAAGAAAAAAAATCAGTATCTTCAGTGGTTACAGGTTTCAAAAGATGGAGGTGATTAGTGCTATTGAAACAATGTAACATAAATAACAGCAACTCCTAATACACTGCAAAGTGCTATACTCACTACAGTGTGTCTGGGGGGCCGATGATTAGAACTTCCCATCTGTAGAAGTCACTATCCTCAATCAGGCCTGCCGAGAACCCCTCCACTGGGTTCTTGTTCAGCTCTAGAGATAGAAACAAATGCCTACATAAGCTCCAATCAAAGAATCCATGTTACCTAGACTCTGAAACTGGGCTCCTCTGAAGAACACACAGGAGACAACGTAGCCCTTGTGTAAAGAGGCCTTGGATGGGGCTTAAGAAGAGGGACATCGCTCTGACCACACCACTGCAGGGCTGAATCACTCTCAGTCATTTAATCAGACTTCAATGCTCCAAATATATGCTGCACTTTACAGCTGCTAAATTTACACAGAATTTCATTTGGCCTGTATTATCATGCTCAACCTGCCGGACAGAATGCAAATCACAGAACAAAAAACTAGAGTCTACAAACTGCAAGCTGCTCCTGAGATTTATCATTCATTAACACAAACATGTGATGCTCTTTATCAGACCCAGCCACAGGCTACTATTCACAGTGGACTGAATAACTGAACTGTCCTGTCCAGTGAGAAAACAAAACAGAAATACTGTAGAAATACTGAAATAGTAAAGACAGGGAGAGACAGAGGGGATGACATGCAGCAAAGGGCGCGGGTCAGAATCGAACCCATGCTGCCGTGGTAATAATACATGGTATGCGCTCTACAAGGTGAGCCACTGGAGGGCCCCACACACACAAAGGATTTTTAATAAACAACCATTTTTAATGTTGATATGATAACTAAGCAGGGAGAAGCAAATAATTGAACAGCTAGAACAGTCAAAGTTTGGAAAATTGCATCCCTTTACTGTAATGCAGGCTTTAAAGGTACAATCTGTAATTTTATGGAGCTTTAGCACCATCTTGTGGCTATCCCTGTGCGCATCTGGATACAGATTCAGGACTATGAGAGTTTTAAGATAAATACTATTTCTTTTATCATGAAAATGATTAATGTCAAACAAAACAAAGTGGCTGGACTGGCTTGGCTATTCTGAAAGCTCGTTATCTTAGCAGTCATCACAGTAATAGTGTATTGTCTGGTATTGATCCACAACACTTGTGAACCACTGCTACTGTCATTTTTGTAATGACATATTTGAGCAAGTAATTTATTACATACTGAATCTTCAAAACCAGGAAAAGACAAAACTTATAGCCTTATCACGATATCAGATATCCAAAATACCACATGATATCTAGTCTCATATCACAGTATCAAGCCTTACTTTGATCTAACTTAACACCCAGCCTTAAAGGGTAATTCCGGCATTTTTGAATCTGGCCCCTGTTGTTGCTTATATTTGGGTCTAAATGATTAATAGGAACATAAAGTTTTGGAATCAATCCAGTATTGAGTGAGAACGCTATAACCGGCAACCATGAAACACGGCTGCAATGTAATCTAATGGGGCAACCTGTCCGCGTCAAAATATGTCCACTAAAAGTGTTTGTTTTGCCACTGACAAGCTCAGATTAACATTATGAGTGTCTGACAATATTATGGAAAGCATCCTTTCAGAGATAGACAGTTTGTAGCAGAAGTCTCACTCAAGGAGGAGCTCCACTCTGAAATCTTGCAGGAGGTGAGTTGCTGCAGGAAGACAACAGTGTAAACAAAGAGCCATCCAAAGAAGAGTGGAAACGTTAACAGTTACAGAGTTGGAGTTCAGAAATAATCAGTGGTTCGTGTTCGCACATTTCTGAGTTGTGCCAACAGAATGTTGCACCACTCTTTGCACAGCTTTCATAGACTACCATTGTTGGATTGGGACAAACTGAAGTTGTGGCTAGTTGTGCTACAAATGGATGCTAACACTCCTTTCCGGACACTCCATCTCGCAGACCATTGGGTCTGCAGTGACTACTTGGATCACTACTGCCAGCCAAAGAAGAGAAGAAATCCTATACCAAAGCAATTTGCCTAAAGAAAAATGCTGTTCCAAGAGTGGAGAGACCTGCTGCAGACAGAGTGAAGGTAATGCCCACTGAGTGCCAGCCCTTTCCATAATGTTGTCAGACACTTATAATAATAATCTGACAATAGTAACACTTTTAGTGGATGTACTTAGATGCAGACAGGTTGCCCCATTGGATTACGTTACAGCCATGTTTCGCAGATGCCGGTTATAGCCTTTTTGCTCAATAGTGGACCTATTCCAAACTTTTTGCTCCTATTAATCATTTACACCCAAATAGATGGAAAAATAGGGCCCAGGTTCAAAAATACCGGAATTATCCTTATGCCTTACATATAATTCATAACAAGAGATATCTAGCTAAAGACAAACTTTGCTAAGCTCTGTGCCTGCAGGCTAATAGCTAATGCCGGGATCAGACTACACAATATTTTTGTCTTTGACGATGGTCACCATGTCAGATCTAACAATCACAGAGCTATAAACCCTTGCCGTATCTTGGCCGGATGACTGGCAAGACCATGTATGACCCTGACCAATCATGGCACGTTATGTCACAATCATGCGTGAGTTCAGAGGTCATCAGAGAGGTGGGTGAAGCAATTCTCAATTATGACGACAGAAGCATCTGCGGGACGCTGACAGCAGTGTTGCCAGATTGGGCAGTTTTCCACCCAAATGGGTGGTTTTGGGTTGCATTGTGCAGGGAAAAATGGGCTTTGGTAAGCAGACAGAATGGGGGGTAAATATTAATTAAATATTAATTAACTATTAATTTTGGTATTTGTGCTGTCCCATTTTTTGGTATGTGGTTTTATTGTTGCATTGTAGAATGTATTCTGTTGTCTCGTATCTGTGTGGAGGAAGAGGACACTGTCCTGTGCAAGAGGCTTAAATGCAATAAGCTGAACTACCTGACTGACAAATATCAAAATCAAGTTCCAGAGAAGACATGCTGGACTTGGTGTTAATCTAGGGTCTCAGGGGGAAAAAAGTGGGCAAAGAATCCAGAGCATTGAGGACAGGGTGACCTCTGAAAAGATGAAGGTAGTACAGGTGAATGTGATATATGGTGTGACTGGCTGAATAATGATTTCTGTGAGCTACAGTAGAGGTTATTAAATCTAATAGTGTATTTTCTATACAACTCCCATCTTTTTTGAAGCTAAATCACAAAGGTGGGCTGTAACAACATTATATACCAGCTTTCAAGGAAAAAGGCATGAAATTCTGGTGTTGAGTAGGTACACTTCTGTCCCCACGTAAAGTCACAAATCTAAACTTCTGAGTGAAATACAAAACTGCCTGCTTATGAGCAATGAGCAAGCACTGAAACTTAACATCTTTTGACTCTCCTGACCCTTTGGTATAATTACATTCAGCCAGGTTGGTAAGCATGAGTGTGCTGTGGGCAGTGGGCACTTGCGACAGAGGTCATGTTGGATTATTTCAGGGTATTTGTATTCAAATAGAGAGACCTACCTCTCCCAACATGCAAAGTTGCAAAGTGCAGAAGGCTGGTTTTACATAGTGCAATTGAAATGCAACTTCGCTTCCATCAGCTTGGAATTCCAGGGGAACTATCCATCGAATATTATACATTCGATTTGCATCATCATTTGGAATGTTCCATATGGGGTTGTTGACATGGCAACAGTAAAAGTTTCATTTGCAACCTGCAACTAATTACATGGAGTGACACCAGCCAAAAAGATTAAAAGTGAGCCTTCTATTATGGTATAGTGTTTAGGGATATCACTGCTGAAAAATAGAGCAGTTTAGTTATTTCACACTTTTCAGTGTTCATGTTAACTGATTTCATGCAATAGCTGTATTTTTCAGTAGCTGTGACAAGTTCTTCACCAGTTAGAGTAGATAAAGGTGAAAATAGCAACAACGTTAGGGGTCAAAGTATGATAGTCACTTCTGGCGCATGATAGCTGACAAACATACAGTATGGTTATTCCAATCAGTGAGCAAAACAACAAGAATTAATCTACACAACACACGCTTGCTTAATCCTTTGTTCTGAGCCCTCACTTAAAGCCATTTTTAAATGGAGCTGCCACAGGGTATTAACTGGAATGAGGTCCCACATTGAATCTATATTCTAGAGGTAATTTCTTGACATGACAATGTTGCAGCTACTTGTTGGGTTGAAAAAAATACAATTTCTCTTAAAGTTTTTCTGGTAAAAATGTAATTCTACCACAGTGGATGTTTTTTTAGTCAACTACAATATGATAATTCTAGTATTTTCATTGCTCAAAAGATTGAACGAAGTGGACTTCCAGGTTCCTTCATTCAAAACAGGTGCAAGGTGGCTATTCTGGTGAATAAGCAGATAAGGGCTTCCCCTGATTACAAGCATAAACAACCTAGCCCTAGCTTATATTGATGTCAAGCATGTGTTGAGTAATGACATATGGAAATTCTGGGGGCAAGGAACAAAACCCCTTATTATACAATCTCCACGTCACTATCAAGAACAAACCGCCCACTTCAAATAATGTGGGGAGTCCAATGTCACCTTTCCATCCATTTTTTCAAATATTTTCAAAGTGGGCACTTCGACATGCCAATAACATACGTTTACATGTGAAGTCTAAGTCACAACTGTGTAATGGCTTGCTTCTGATCCAAAATGTGTTGTTAAAGATGAGGTTAAAATCATCATGTATGATATAGTCAAACAAGATAATGATGATAATGATGATCGAAATAAATATTGAGGTAGCTATACTGAGGCTCAGCTGATTGTTTAAATAGCGAAAATGAAGAACACGAGATGCTAACTTCAGCTAGGTTAGGTATCTTGGCATGCCATTTCACGGCTAACAAGAGTGACAGTAGCTAACGCTAGGTTAATATCACATATTTAGCTAGCTAGTTGGCTAGAAGTGTTGACAATTCAATCTGGTTAGCGGTGAAAATAGGTCAGCTTTTCTATTTAGGCACTTAAATCAGTAAGACAAGACCTACGACCGCTTTAATTAACTTGCTAGCAGACATGAGTTCTAAAAACACAAAATACCAAAGGTTATGTCAGCTAGCATATTTGTAAACATATTCTACCGGCTAGCTAGCTGACAGTCAGTCAGATACAACAGGATACTCGTTGGGACGTCTGACAGCGGCTTTCAATTCAAATCCTTATGCAACGTCAACACAAACAATAAAATGCT
Organism: Neoniphon sammara; assembly: GCA_900302535.1. NCBI lineage: Eukaryota > Metazoa > Chordata > Actinopteri > Holocentriformes > Holocentridae > Neoniphon > Neoniphon sammara. The sequence continues at coordinate 27,893 of OMKZ01015703.1, read as the reverse complement.
GTTGTCTCACATAAAAACGTTCATGGTTCTAATTTGCGTTTGTTAAGAAAGGGATCTATCGACAGTCGCTGCAATAATCTCCATGCAATTTATATGTCAAGGGACGTTAATGTGGAAGGTTCAAGAAAACAGTTTGCGCCAGCAGCATCACTTGAATCAAAGCTAATGTTAGCATTAGCTCGTCAGCTAGCCAACGTTAGCTGGGCAGCCAACATCCCACTGCCGCTAACATTTTATTACCTGCAAGCTGTCTCTTGAGTAACAGCGCTGACTGAGGCTCCATCATGGTTTAATGTGAATACAGCTCTGTTCAGTTTCAGTATTTTCAGGCGACAGTGTTATCTTAACGTTCAATAAACAGTGCTCCGTCCTTTCTGTTTTCTGTTTAGCATTCTCGTCATCCTTCTTCGTCTCCCCGTTCTTCTTCTTTGAACTTCACAGCGGGATCACGAGCACTCTATGTCGCCACTTACTGTACCGGAGTGTGTATTTCTCGCTCATAAACTACTATTAAATATTAGAAACCTTAAAACTATGGCTTTCTGCTTTGTCATTATGCCTCCACTTTCTTTCAAATACAGTTAAATAACACCTGTCAAGATTACCCAGGTTCAACCACGGATTCCAGCTGGTCGCTAGAAAATCTGTAAATAAAGCTTTGAAAGCATCCCTGTTGCATCACCTGACACAAAAGCAGCAATATGTCTAAGATAATAATAGGCCTATGTCATGGGTTGTCACATATTTCACACCATGGATCCTCAAATAGACCGATTTCTCCCACAGACTCCCATTTGATGACATTTTGTCCTGGTGATCCCCACATGGGAGGAGTTGTCATTAAGATTTATTGAAATGTTTACTGTCAAGACTGTACATGTTTCAGAACAGAGTAGTGAAACATATGAATTTAACATTATTTCTTGTGCTTTCATCAAATTGGTCTATGTGCACGTTGTAAATACTTTCCCTGCAGCTGTGAGCCAGCTGGATCTGCCCCAGTCCCTTTGGATGTTACACAGGAAGGTGAGAGGTCCAGTTAGCTTACCAGGTCAATCAATGGACAGGTACAATGCAAAATTCAGTTACTCTACCTCAGTAAAAGGAAGATGTACATCAGAAATTACATCGGTGGATTAGCTGGACACTCTGTGCTCAAAAGTGACATAGTTACCCTGCTGAGAAAAGGATAACATTTCAATTGAGTGCCTGTACATGGAGCATTCATCATCTTAATAACAGTGTAATCACAAACTTTTTTTTTTCTTTTTCTTTTTCTTTTTTGGCGGGTTGGGGGCAACACACAGACACACAGCATAAAGGAAGCAAGAGGTCTGGGGAGTGGTGTTCTGGGCATATCGGAAAACGTTTCTGAAGCAAATTACTGTTCAAAGAATTAAAGTTATATGAGAAAAGAAGAGGGCAGCAGCAAAGGCAAGATACAACCATTGGGGCTAGTGTGGAATACACATCTTGGTTTAGGGTAAATAGTATGTAATGCAGGATAGGCTTATACCAATAAACAATAATGGAAGGAGAAATAATCATTATAAAAGCATGTCTGTATGAAATGATTCCAAAAACAACGAAGACTTCGGCTTAGCAATCCAAAGAGTATAGGAAACACTGGGTCTCTTTAACTCCTTGAGTCCACATTTATGAATGATCATAAATTAGGGATCTTATGTTGTGCTCAGGTTCATGAGGTATTAAAAGGTCAGAGATATAAGCCATATGTCTAACTTTTCTTAGAGGATTGCCATATTTATTGTCCAGGCACAATGCTCTCACCCTTGCAGAATTCATGGTTGTTTGACAGTTGCACTCATTGCAGGTCACTCTGGTCATAAAATGTAAATGCAGTTATTTGATTGCTGTCTTGGCTCGGCAACTTTCTGGTTTACCACTCAAACTACAAGCTGGGACCCACTGTGAGAGCTGGTAGTTCTAATATCTGTCAAGATCTTCCTCTGCCACAGCCAGCCACATGCAGAGACAACAACATTACAGTGCAGCTGGCTTCTTTTATATTTGACCTGTCTGGAGCTGCCTGTAATGCTCCTAGTTGACACTACATGGCAGCAATAGACCCCATGTGTAAACACAGCAGCCTTCCAATGGCCTCAATGGCCCTGAGCCCTATTATATTATATCAGTACTGAATAACAAAAGGAATGAGCAATAGCAAAATAGAAATATAATAATAATGATGATGATAATAGTAATAGTAATGGAGGAACAAATAAATTATGCAGGAGGAACAAATTAATAAATCAGCTCATACAGTATTAAGTAATGAAGAATCAAAATATAGTTAATGTCATCAAATATAACAATATAAAAATATAGTATACTGACAAGCAATAGGCAAACATTTTTTGTTTATTTTTTATTATTATTTTTTGTACTTATTTTTCTCTACACATCTATTAAGCTATGGCATATGAATACATATCCTTTTTATTTTTTATTTTTTATTTTTATTTTTTATTTCTAATCATACAGGTGTACAATATTTACAGTGAGTACAATGCATATAGGTGCACAAATGTATTTACATATATTTACAACACAAAAGGCAAGACAGAACAAAACAAGACATTCAAAGACACATGAGGACAAATAGGAATTGGGACAGCACAATCCTTGCAGAACTGATAAGAACTGATAATTGGAGTCCCGGTCCTGTCCCCAGAACAGCCATTTGTTTTATGTATTTTGACACCATATAGTAGGGTAAGGAGGTAGTGGGCTGTGGGTGGATCAGGCCCCGGCCGGCATATGAGTACATATTCAGCAGCAGCACTAGTGGTTTTCCCCCACCCCTCAGTATTATTCATATTTTTCATCTAAAAATGAGAAGTGATCCAATTGGTGTGGCTCACATGTTAAACTCATGTGTTCTGGCCCCTTATCTTAAGATATGTGGTTTGAGACTGGTGAGAAATTTTCAGCGTGAATGAGGATGTAGTTCTCTATCTCAACTTCTCCTGTCAAGCAGCGGTAACATAGCACTGCTCTTTGGTTAGCAGTGTTGCTCTATGCAGGTCTAGCCAAGTGGTGGTTAGTGAGTCTACTGGGTCAGCACCATGCATGTTTCTGCTTTATCAGAATGAGAATGAGAATCAGAAAAAACTTTATTGCCAAGTACGATTTTACACATACGAGGAATTTGCTGTGGTGATGTTGGTGCATGCAATCAATAAACTATTAAAAAGTAAAAATATAACAATATAACAATATAAACTATTAAAAAGTGACAAATATAACAATATAAATATAAATACACAATCTGTTTTTTGGGATGAAAAGAGCAGTCCAACTGGCAGTGATCAATTACCAAAAACAATGCGCAAATGAAAAATGTGCAAATGAATAAGTAGTCCAAGCTGAGCGTTAATGTAACGCATAGAGTTATGGAACTGTCAGTGTGATAAGTAGAGTCAGAGGTAGATGTGGAGTGTGAAGAGTGTCGGGGGGGGTTCCAGGCCTTGTTGATAAGGCTGACAGCAGACGCGAAAAAAATGTTCTTGTAGCGTGAGGTTTTGGTCCTGATGGACCGCAGCCTCCTGCCAGAGGGGAGTGTCTCAAAGAGTTCATGTCTGGGGTGGGAGGGATCGGCCACAATCTTTCCTGCACGCCTCAGGGTCCTGGAGGTGTACAGGTCCTGAAGAGATGGGAGATTGCAGCCAATCACCTTCTCTGCAGACCGAATGACATGCTGCAGCCTACCCTTGACATTGGTTGGAGGTGACTGGAGTTGGAGCTGTTGGGTGGTGTCGTGGTGGATGGTTACAGGACTGTCCCTTTGTCTTTCAAAGCAGCAGTAGAACTCGTTCAGGTCGTTAGGCGTCGGTCGTTGATGGAGTGGAGGGCTTTAGGCTTGTAGTTGGTGATCTGCCTGAGCCCTTTCCAGACAGACGCAGAGTCGTTAGCTGAGAACTGGTGTTGGAGCTTCTCAGAGTACAGTTGTTTAGCCTCTTTCACCACCTTGCTAAACTTGTATTTTGTCTCTTTAAATCTGTCTTTGTCCTCACTCCTGAAGGCCTCTTCCTTTGCCAACCTTAGCTGTCTAGTTTGGCTGTGAACCAGGGTTTGTCATTGTTGTAGCTCACCCTGGTGCGTGATGGAACACAGCAGTCTTCACAGAAGTTGATGTATGACGTCACAGCCTCTGTGTACTCATCCAGATTGTTGGTAGCAGTCCTGAACACATCCCAGTCAGCGGTGTCCAAACACGCCTGGAGATCCTCCACAGCCTCACTGGTCCAATTCTTTGAAGTCCTCACTACAGGTTTGCAGAGCTTTAGTTTCTGCCTGTAGGCAGGAATCTGGTGGAGCATGAACTGAAAGTCTGGAATTTATGATACAGTAAGGCTGGAGGGTTTCTGAAGCAGCAGATGTAGTTGAGTGTATTGAGGGGTAATTTATGAAGTTGTTCAGATCTTGTTTTATTGTAAAGCCCTTTAAATTTTTTGTAGCAGCCCATCTCATTAGATTACACTATTTTAATTAACAATTCAAAGAGATATTAACCACAGGGTGCAGGTTTTTATTAATGGCAGAACCTATTTACAGAAAGTTATTGCTTCTGTTGTTTTTATTTCTTGAAAGCGAAGTCAGTCTCAATGTGACTGCTTGAGTTAAAAAAAAATACAAAAATGACTGTTTTTCTAGAGGACCACTAAGAAGACTTTTTCAAGAAGCTTGAAGTGGCCCCAGCCTCCAGATAATGTTTTTCATAAAGGAATATCCTGAAGTCGAGCATGTTTGTAAGCTGGAGAGTTACTGAACCAGCTTAATGGCTGCACCTACTGTATGTGCTTATATTGTAATATCTACGTCTGATGTTTGTCATGTTGTTCACTGATCAACTATAATGTTATTATTTTTTTTTTTCTGGAGACTAGGGTGACCAGAAGTCACTGAAGCCTCACCCAGTGGGTGTAAATTCTGAAGTATAAATTTCCTCCTGCTTTAGTCATTGATCCTCTTCTTTCTATGAGAGGAAAATGTATAAGCTCTTTGATTCCAGCTCTCCTAAGCCTGAAATTCAAACTCTCTCTGAGGCATTGGAAAAAACCCAGTGAGCAACATCATTGCAGGATGTGGAGAACATGTGTGTGAAAAGTGTCCTGCTGATGAAAAAAAGCCATGTTCTTTGTTCAAAATAAAGGTTTGGCGTGTTCATTTATAAATTATATTAGCATAATTGTTCCATATGGATTCAGGAGGAATGACTGTTGCCTTGGTAACAGCTACTGAAGATCCAAATAAACAATAAACATGAGTCAATTTGAACTCTTTTGAGTCTCAAATGTGCAAAGGAAAGTATTGAAATTTTGGCTATGAGGAAATATTGTCTTTTTTTGTACAGGGGGTAGAGGGGCCACTTTTCTTCTAATTTGACAATATATGCAACTGTATGTATGAATGTAAACATTTGTGTGTCATGTAGTATTAGCTGATGGGCATTTCTACAGTTAAATTGGCATGTTAAATTGAAAATAAGGAGAAGTGATCTCTATAGATAGGAGGGAAGGTATCAAGGGTTCACTTGTTATGGTTTAACCTTTTTAAGGTAGATGACATAGTTACTGTTAAATGTAATTAAAATAATGTAACTAACATCTAAGGAAAAGGGAGGTAGCTAGCATGCCACCAAACAGTGTATTTTCAAATCACAGAAGATAATGCATTCAGACATAAATAAATTTTAAAGACAATAATTCATCAGTTACCTCAGATCTCATGGAGGTTGCCACCAATTAGTTGAACATTTTCCATTCTCCTTCCATCCTTTATTACACACATTTTTAGCAAAAGGTTTAAAACACAACTTGTGAAAAGTAGTGACTGAGCCACAATTTATTTTTGTTAATGACCTATTGGCAAAATAAATACTGAAAAAGTATTTATGCACAGTTAAATGCAATGATTCATCCTGTATGACAAGGATAAGAGGCTAGGGAGATACCAAGGGGAGTTTCAAAAATGGCGTTTGGCTTGTTTACAGTATTGCATCACAGTGAGGATCTGTGTGAAAGCATATGACCAGCCCAGAGTGGGCTGTTCCCTTTGCTAACTTAATATCTCAGGTCATATTAGAGCTGAGGGATGATCTCTGTTATGCTCCCTCAAGCAATAGAGATAGATTGGGAGCCACCTCATCCACCCAAAACTGAAAATATGGAATAAGCTGAGCAAGACAACATTGACAAGGCTTCATTTACAAGTAGGTAAGGCTGTTTCACCTAAGTTTTCATTTTAAAGTTTTAATTTGGTTCTGGCAGGTACAGCTAGTTTGAACAATGGTATTATATTGCAGTATGTTGTTCTGAGAAGAGATTTTAACTACAATAGTTGCTTTGTTGCTGTAGTGCAGTGACTTTCCAAACTGGGCTGAAAGCATGTAAGTTATACTGCAAGCAAAATGCAGCAGCCGTTTAAAATACATAATCAGAACATGTTTATATTTTAATTTATGACATCAATTTTTTTCTCATGTTGCAATGTCACCTGCCAGACTGATGTTTTTATTCATTTTAGCCTGGTGCTGTTAGATACTTTATTTGTCTCCATAGGGAAACTGATTTGCAGCAGAATCACATGGCATTTCAACATCACAAGAGGCATTAAGCAGACATATTGATTAACATACTTCATGCATACACTCTGTTCCTTGCAATAATTAACATTTTAAGAACAAATAAAAAGTTCAAGTGAAATAGGGTCAACTCCTGCCCAGACCAAGACCAGCTGGACATGCTGTGCAAGTGCTGTCGGCGGAAGGGAATGGCTAAAGTGCACATACAGTAAAGTGCTACAAGTGCATTGCCCATTTAAAATTTAATGACCTGTTTTGATAGCACAATGCAAGGCCACAGAGCAGCCTCATCTTTTTCTGCTCTGAACTCTTACCATAACCACTAGAAAAAACCTGTTTACGTGCAAACCTGTTTTACTGCATTGTAACATTGATTCCACCCCTGTTTGGGGTTAAGGTTCTTTAAGAGTAAGGTTCTCTTTTACAATCTATGGGGTAAGCCCATGATGTTGCTTAACAGCTGTGAACAGACACAAAAATTTTGCCTCAAGAGCTTCATGGCTGCAGAATGCTTCCTTCCCCTTCCCCTCCCATGTTCAGGCAACTACACAGAGCTATTCTTACAGTTATCCTTATGACACAAGAGGTAGTTTGTGTCATAAGGATCATTTTTTGAAAGGTTTTCACAAAGTAGGTTAACTGATTTCTCCACAAGTGGATTACCAGGACTGTTACAGGACTACTAAAACAATACTGAAAATTTAACCTGAGGACTTCTCGGGTTATTTTGTCCCAATTGGACTTTAGTATAGACAATGATTTGTTGTTCTGTAAGGCAATTAAACCTAACTCAAAAGATGAAAGCTGCCATTTTGTCTACTCCAAAGAATGCGTGTACTGTCCCTCAGGCTATATATACAGTCCCAAACAACTCAATTATGGCACTAAGATTTCATTATTGCGTTCCATGTCTTATAAAGCTCTCCAGTCCACTGGGCGCATGTTGCAGCATTATAGTCTTTGTTAAGATTTCTGTAAAATTAAGTAACATATAACTAAAATGCTCTTTTTGCAGGTGAAGAAAGAGCCGCTCACGATGGAGTCAGACAGCTCAGTGATGTCCCGCCGGGATTCAGTGAAATCTCATGTGAGCTTGAGCTCCCACTCTCGAACTGCTTCACACTATGGCTCCATTGTCAACA
>OMKZ01015703.1:0-20124 GCA_900302535.1 Neoniphon sammara | reverse complement strand
TCCATTGTCAACAGCCTTTCATCACTTACACCACCAGCAGTGGACGAACCAGCCATATCACCTACACGCTCGTATATAGCCGTAGCTGTGCTCTGCTATGTCAACCTGCTGAACTACATGGATCGGTATACAATAGCAGGTTAGACGATCTGCTCATGGCCTCTGCTGTGTACACATGACAACACTTTGCCCTTGTTCAACAACCATAATTTAATTTTCTGCTTCTGTTATTCAAGCTACTTCTTACACAAGTTTCTCTTCATGGCCCTAAAGGTGTCCTTCTCAACATCCAGAAATTCTTTGACATAAATGACAGCACATCTGGGCTTCTGCAGACAGGTATGGTGATACATTCAGTCCCAAAACCTCATTTGTGTTTTGAATGGTTTCAGTGAGTTCATTTAATCCTCTATGGCCCGCTCATTTTAACTTAATGAGTCAACTTTTCCATGATGGTGGAGAAATTAACTCTTTGGGAGAAAATATTAACGTACTTACAGTTTTCATCTGCAGTTTCATACTTTTGGCCCCTATCTTTGGTTACCTTGGCGACCGCTACAATCGGAAGTTCATCTTGATTGGAGGTTTGAGTGTGTGGCTCGTGACTGCAACCAGCAGCTCTTTTGTCACCAAATCAGTAAGTAACGCTTCAAAAATAGATGTGCCCATGAACACTGTTCCAAAAACTCCTGCAATTCCTGTTCTTCTCCTATCACTTAGTTTGCACAAGGGAAATACCGTTGCAATGTCAGCTCTGAGATACATATTGTCTGAGAACAGTTCAGTTTTGTATACATTAATTTACACTGGAGCTAGACAAAGGAGAAAATTGTCTTGTACTTAATCTGTGTTGTCTCACCGTTGTACAGCTCCATAAATGATAAGCTGGAAAAAATAAAAAGATGGAAAAAAGTGACCTATGGCTCAGCAACTGGGATGTTTTCAAGTGCTTTTTCTGGCTCTGAATCCCTTATGGCTAAAAATGCAAAGTTCATTTAGCCAGTGATTTAAACAAATATTATGGCTAAAAATTCAAAGTTCATTCAGCCAGTGATTCAAACAAATATTGTATGACTCAACTGCTCATGTCACAGCAGTGTCACCACTCATTCAGAAACTGTATGTTAGGCAGCAGTATGATATAGTCCTACCTCTAGTTTTTATATTTGGGGGAATAAATTGATAATGTCTACACATGCTAATTGTACTGTTCTTGACAATAGGAATAGCAAATCTTTGGGTACTCTACTTGAAAATAGTTTGAGATTTACAGCCAACTGTGACCATATTCATAAAAAGACCAGGCAATATATGAATTTGCTATGCAATCTTAATCTTAGTTTCTCTCTATGTATCGATACCCTCGATCTGATTGAAAGAAGTCATATTGACAGTGGTCTGACATACAGCATATCAACTTGGATTGATATTCTCAGGGCTACACTGTCTAGGACTGTAAATACAGACTTAAAAATCATATTTAAACCAGAAAGACTGAATTCCTAAGTTGACCTCATCCTTAATCGGATTAATCCTAATTCATTGGCACTGCTGCCCCATGATACTTGAAGCTCTTATTTTATTTATGTGTATGTTATGAGTGTGTGGGTCATCCTGTGCTATGTTCCTTCTTTGTGCTTTGGTTTTAAAATGTGCTATGGTTATACTGTGTTTATACTGTGTGCTATCTATCTATCTATCTATCTATCTATCTATCTATCTATCTATCTATCTATCTATCTATCTATCTATCTATCTATCCATCCATCCATCCATCCATCCATCCACCTAACTGAAAAACTAAGACAGGATCCTCATAGTGATATTACAAATACAATAACACAGATCACATTAGTTTGACTGTCATTCTAACTGGGATAAGAAAGGGCTTTGTTAGAATGGGTTAGGGGATAGATTGGTGAAACTCAAACGTCTCATCCGGTCTGCCTCCCCCTCAGTATTTCTGGTTTCTGGTGCTGATGCGAGCCCTGGTCGGGACGGGAGCGGCCAGCTACTCCACCATTGCTCCCACCATTATAGGAGACCTCTATACTGGAGCTAAGCGGACCATCATGATCTCTGCCTTCTACATCTTCATCCCTGTTGGAAGGTTAGAGCTAATACCAAGTATTATTCTCCCTAGTAATTAAGCTGTCTGGAGTTTTTATGACTCTTTAAGTGAACGCGATAGGCACAGAGGGTTGTTTTCTATTATCAGAGCACTGTGCTACTAATAAACATGTTCACCTCATTACAGCTGGTTTAATCTTGTTTTACTGTTCCTGTGTGTTTTAAGTGGTCTTGGATATATAGCGGGGGCATCCATCGACACTCTCACAGGGGACTGGCGCTGGGCTCTTAGGGTGAGAACATTTATACTTTAAGTGTCCAATAATAATGAACTGGTTTCTGAACTAAAAATAAGTCTGCTGGTATAAATGTTAGCTGAGCCCTGACAATGATAAATGTCTTCCCATTTTTTGTGTTGTCAGCTCACTCCTATCTTGGGCACCGTGGGACTCATACTGCTGATCTTCTTGTGCCCAAACCCTCCAAGAGGAGCTGCAGAAACCCATGGAGAGGGAATTACAGAGCAGAGCACATACCTCGAGGATGTCAAGTACCTTCTGAAAAAGTAGGATATGAAAACAAATCCTGTATCATTTGCATACAGAGATATGGCATCAGATCATTTGTGAATCTTGTGCTCCCTCTGTCCCTGCAGTAAAAGTTTTGTGTGGTCCTCAATGGGAGTGACAGCAATGGCCTTCCTAACTGGAGCCCTGGCTTTCTGGACGCCGACCTTTCTGTCCAGAGCTCAGGTCACTCAGGGAATCCGACCGCCGTGCACCAAAGAGCCCTGTGACACCTCAGATAGGTACGGTGTGACCTTTGACATCACCTCCCCTACGTTTACTTTCTTTCCCTCAACCTCGGTGTGGAATCTGACCGGCTCTGTCTCCCACACAGCTACGTCTTCGGCGCTGTGACGGTGGTGACGGGCATTGTGGGAGTGTGTCTCGGCACTGCGCTCTCCAGGTGTTGGAAGGACAGGGTGCCAAATGCTGACCCGCTCATCTGTGCTGTCGGCATGCTGGGATCTGCCCCCTGCCTCTTTATCCTCATCTTCCTGGCGTCAGAAAGCATCCCAGCCACTTATGTAAGAGACAAATCTCTGTCTTTGCCACTCCATACTTTGTTTTCGTGAAGGATTGTGGTGTCTGAATGTTTAATAGTCCTGTAGGCGGGACAAAGCTGAATATTTGCAACTTGTACGTGATGAAACCAGGGCCTTCATTTATTATTATTTCAGGTGTTCATTGCCATTGGAGAGACATTGTTGTCACTGAACTGGCCCATCCTGGCTGATATACTCCTGGTGAGTTTGACTGTTAAAGGGCCAGTTCACCCAAAATACAAAAAAAGACATTTCCCCACCCCCTAGTGCAATCTATTCATCAAGATACTCTCGGTGTGGTTTGGTGAGGTTTCCAGTTTGGTACAATCTTCCCTGTCACCCGGTACCCTATAGATAGGTACTGTTGTGTAGAGCTCAAATGTCAAAGTTTTACATGTGAAAAACTCAACAGCAACCGTTTCCAGACACAATGACTTAGATATCCAACATAATTGACAGCCCTCAGAAGTGATGAGTTTCGTTGGGAACTATTTTCTGCCAAAGAACACTGGCAAACTATCTATCCACCTACGAGTATGAATTAGAGACGGATAAATACAGTTTGCTTATGTTCTTTGGCAGGAAATAGTTCCATTTTTTTCTGGAAAGAGCTATTGCTGTTGAGGTTTTCACATGTAAATTGTTGACTCCACAAACTATCCAGCCTCATTGTATTGGGGTGCTGAAAGATGGGAGATTGCAGCGGACCGGAAACCTCATCAAATTACACAGACACTATGGATAGATTGCACAAGGGGATAATGGGTAAGTATGTCTTTTTGTAATTTGGATGAACTGTTTTTTGAACATTAAAGACTAGAAATATCACAGTTGGCTCAACCTTGGAATCAGTGTGTTGTTCTATGATACTTGTCTCCTCAGTATGTTGTTATGCCAACTAGAAGGGCAACAGCTGAGGCTCTACAGATTATGGTCTGTCATCTCCTGGGGGACGCTGGGAGTCCTTACTTAATAGGAAAGGTAAGAAATATTTCCACTTTTCTTCATTCACTGGCCCATTTCCACTGACTTTAAGTGTGCTGTTTTAGCAGTATTGCCAATGCCAGTTTCAGTAAACTAGATGTACTACACATCACTGACCGCTGCCTCTTTCTTCACATGGTACCACTAGATCTCGGATGCCATAAGCTCATACAGTCCTGACTCCTACAAGTGGAGATTCCTCAGTCTAAAATACAGCTTCATGCTCTGTCCTTTCATCGGTGTCTTGGGTGGAGTGTTTTTCCTCATGACTACCTTCTACATCGCACAAGACAGGAAGGCAGTTGAGCTATTGGTTGAAGGTAAATGGACAATTACTGTTTTATCCAGTCTTATTACATCTTATCCTTTGAAAACACCAAAAGGAAGTAGAGAAAAAAGCCATGGCCCTAACTTGAAAATTATCTCCAAAACTTCTTTATAACCTTCTTTTGAGCGTTACACTCTTGGTTTCATGCCAAAAATCCAAAAATTATGAGCATGTTTAACTTTGTTGGTGTGTTGGTTTTGTGTGGCATTTTTTGTCAGCTGAGTCTATAGCACCTTTTCATAGTACACGTTTAAGCTCCCAATAATGTGTTTGCATAATGTTTCAGTCAGAGACCCTCATCAGGGATTAAGTTGTGTCTGGGAGGGACACAGTATATATACATTACTCTGTATATATACATTGCTCTTGTCCCATTAGCCAATCACCACACTGGGTACATGTCATGTGGGAAAGAGTACACACCTGGTATTGACAATACATTGACAGATTTGTTCCAGGTTATACATGCAATATGAAGCATTATATGGTAATATCATTCAGAATCTCATTCCTGTATTATCAAAAACCTCAAGTTTTGTGTAAATGTTAACATGATAATATCTGCATTATAGTATTCTAAATCAGAGTTCATCAATAAAGTAATGTTGAAAAGCATGAGGCACTGCTATGAGGGTGAGTCCTCAGTGTGTTTGTGTATTAGCACCAGTGCCATACACAGTCATGCTGGATTGTTAGGCCACTCTGGAACAATAGTAGTCTATGCAGTTCGCTTCCTATCAGATAGCTCTCCTCCTCACACAGCTTGCAACAAATTCCACTTATCAGCGCACAGGCCCAAGTAACACACTGGCAGCCTAGTTCTCAGGGACCCAGAGGCAGAGAGGAGCCAAACCAGATAAAGACAACATTGTCTTTCCGCATTCTCTCCATTCTGTGCGATTGTTTATCAGTTTGCCAGGCGGCTACACCAACAGGGCTGCTTAGCTGGCATCGCCTTAGACGATAACAGCTGGTTCCTTCCTAGCTGGGCCTGACAGGCAGTCAGATCCCGTCTCTGATCCGGCACCAACTCTTCTGTGCATACCTAACAACTTTGTTTCCAAGTCTGTCTCTTGAGATCTCCTACTGTGCTGCCAAATGTTTCAAACGTGTGTGTGTGTGTGTGTGTGTGTATGTGTATTCCTGTTTTCCAGGAAATCCTCCACCACCGCAGCTTCTTACGACTGAGCCCACCTTGGAGCCAAGCACAAGGGCAAAGCAGGAAGCTCAGTAACAGTCTTCAGTACTGGATGTTACAGTACATGTAGGCTACAAATACTCAGGAAAATAAATGTGTGATCGTGAAAAATTTATTTGCAAATAATGTATACGTTTGGAAACCACTAGTGTAGAAAACAGCATGTTGGGACTGTCTTTGGTAAAATGTTAATTATTTTATTTTACATAAGTGTAGAATTTACTCACTCCAAATGAAAAAGCATCTGCACTAATAACTCAAACAAGATGTCCAAGTGATGTTTGTTGAAAATATTGAAAGGACCACGGGTGCTTTTTGAATGGCCAGAGGGTCATGCCTGACTACTGATTGTCCACTTCAGAATACATTTTTATTCTTTAAGTCCAGGTTGTGTGAAGCTGTGAACCTGTTTATTTTAGGATTACCAATTAATTTTTGTCTATTGTATATCTTTGGCCTTGAAACTAATATTTCACTGTATTTTTTTTTACACCATAATTGTGTTCTTGTCGTGCACAAATTCGTTCATAGACGGCTCATTTTTCGTTCTTTTTGCTTGTTGAGAAAGATTTTACTCACTGCTATTGCTGCCAGTCAGTGCCACTTTGCAAATGGTCTAGGGAGGATAGAGAAAAAGACAGTCAAGTCACTTTAGCCTCATGTGACATTTAGTATTTTTGCCCTGTCTTAGTGTCATAGCAGTGTTTCAGGTTCAGCAGGGCACCACCAAGAAAGACAAACCTCATCCTCCCTTTGACCTTTTGCGATTATAATATTACCTCCCATTTGGCGGCACTATTGTACTTGAAAATTGAATGCGTATATTTTCTAAAAATAGATAAATAAATAACTAAATAAATAAATAAAGCTGTTTCACAGAACAACCTTTCAACCTTTATTTCCGTCCAACCACACAAACTTACAAAACTTGTACTTTTTTTTTGTAAGTAATGTAAAACTTTGATGTAACAAAAGGAATCCAGATTTACTCTAAATGCATCATGGATGTTCCTTACAAAATGTGTCCTGTCAATAATTTGTTTTCACCTCAATTTCTGTTGTGCAATTAAATAGGAATCAACACTGATTCTTAGAGCAGAAAAGCAGAATTGAAATAGTTGACTCTGCATTGCTGCAATCACACACAATTCTGGTGTCTGGTATATTCCCCTATTGCATCCTTTAAAAAATGTTCTATATCAGACTTTCTGCGAGTGACAGCTCAGCCCACAAGAGAATAGACTTGCTGACATTTACCAGAATTTCAAAATGGCCGGCCCAGGCCTGGCTTGCCCTTTACTCTCAGTTTTTCTGACTCTCCTGTATATGCTGACAGCAAACAAGCTGCCATTTTGAACCGCAGATGCCCCTGCCTCCAAATCAGTCTACACAAACCCCAGGCAGAGTATGGTGAGTTTACCCGAGCATTCATACAGAGGACCCTCAGACTGACCTCTCCATTTATGACTGTCCCAGGCTGCATGCAGCTGCTACCTGCTAATGAGGACTGGAAGAGGCCTGAGGCTGGACCACAACATATGCACCTAAACTAATTAAACATGGATGATTCTCCATTCTCCATATCTCACAATGTGCAGGGAGTCCACTTTCAAATTGCACTCTCCCTCTCCTTGTCAGATCTAAATATGACAAACGCATGATATGATATATATCAATTGTTTTCCTTGCATTATAAGAATTTTTTATCTTTCAAAGAAATCATAATGCATCATTCTTAATTTCTGTTTTTTTAATCCTTGGGATGAGTAGAGCGCA
The DNA here is from genome assembly GCA_900302535.1 of Neoniphon sammara. NCBI lineage: Eukaryota > Metazoa > Chordata > Actinopteri > Holocentriformes > Holocentridae > Neoniphon > Neoniphon sammara. Next base: position 12,660 of record OMKZ01015703.1, on the reverse strand, counting down.
CGTCCTCCACTAGATGGCGTTGGTTCATTAGAAACCTGCCAGGCACCAAAGTCAGAAATTTCCAGGAATCAAGAGGAACTGCACAGAGTGTGAATCAGACGCACACCATTGTCTACTCTCAGACAGGTGCGATTGATTTACCAGATGTTTACTGTTAGGCAGGTACAGAGGAGCCAACCAGAAACTGTTCATATTTCTCAACTGTCAAGGCAATGTGCAACACATATGCAGATTTAATGGTCCTTAATGTTCCTCTGTGTCTTGGGCAGCACTATTAATGATCCTAGTGCTCATGATTACCTAAGCAGTAAGCAAAATATGTTATCATCGAGATCACCAAAATAAGCTATTCATCAGGCATCAGATAGTATCTGATAGAAAGGAAATAGCAAAACAATAGTGATGTTACTGTAATACTCATGCTTCGCAGGCACCTATCTGCCTCCTTATATTCAATATGGGGATGTATTTTTATAGTTCTTTGTACAACACACATTGTTTTCATCATGTTTTTTATTTGGTTATGGTAGGTCGCCCCCTCTCCTTCAGTGCTACTGTTTTCATATGGTTTGGTCAAGGCGCGAATGAAAGAAGAAGAAGGCAACAGCAATCAGTTGTGGACTTTTTGCTGAAGCATGTGCCCTATTATTTCACCAATTAAGCACCACACCCCCTTGCTCACAAGTGCGCGAGGATCTTCTCATGAAATAAATGAACCCATATGACTCCCATAGTTGTCTCTGTGACTTACTGTGTTAAATCAACCATATGAGTGACCTCTGACCCTGGGACTCCATTGGAGCGTTTATGTTTGATATTCGCTGAACCCTAAAGATGAGCTGTGGCCTCTGCTGAACTCATGCAGCATGATAGGTGTTGGCGTTCATCTTCTTAAGCTCGGCTGCTCTTGTCAGAGACGAGGACAAAACAGACTTCCACTGTGAGACAAACAAGCCATATTTTCATACTTCAGAATGACAGCAGATTGTCAATCAGCATCTGAACTGTCCAGACAGCTGCTGCAGAGGTGTCAAGTGTCCCTCGGCAAATCCTGATAGTTGCATGTCATCACATGTCCCCATTGTCGTGTATTGGGGTAAACCGCATGTGAAGGTCAAAGGTCATTGCCCTTGTCAGTCACAGCACAAGGTCAAACAATAATTGGGCTACTCTGTCAAGTTGTTATAGATTAAGCCCTAATATTTGCTTTGCACAGGGAAGACTTGGATGTAAAATATTGCGGTAGAATGTGTGATTTATGACCATAAACTGTATGACTTCTGACACAAAATGTTTCCTGTTGAAATAATACTCCTTTGTTGAAATTGTCAGCAAAACTTGACAATGCCGTAAGGAGAAGAGCTGACGTTCAAGGATATTAAGCCATTGTTAAAGATTTCATTGCTTTGAGTTGTGCAACTCAGTGTTATTTTTTCCTTTTGTTTTTTGAATGTTTTAATCTTAAACTTTGGAATTTTCCAGATGTTATTCCGCATGCCAAGGAAATAGATCGTAACTTGGGAGAGAGGGACACGTATGTGGAATGGCAAAGGGGGCACACACGCACACTGAAAGGTATGTGGAAAACATTCGAGAGGTAACAGTTCAACCTGCAATTAAAACACAATAGGTATTGTGCAGATTGTTTCTGAGCACTTTATCTGCATACCTCTCCGTTTCCCCCGCTGACCCTGACCGTACAGGAAACTGTCACAATGGCTAATAAATTGTGCAGGCCAATCAATGAGGGAGCCAGCAGCCTGGGGGAGAGCGGATATGGTCAGTGTTTACTCAGGAATAGGGAACATTCCAGTCCTGCGTATGGCCATGCTTTTGGACGGAGTCACACGAAACAACATGCTGATACATGTGGACCCAACCCTCAATCAGAATGCTGTCATGACATCAAAAATGAACAGATAAATAGTACATGTGCATGACATATAGTTACCCCACATTTGTTCTATTTTCACCCATCCTAGGCAGGCTCAGCTGCAGGGCAATGATAAGAGAAATTAAACCACATATGTGGATGTGAAGTTGCACTCTCCTTATCACCGGCCAACTGGTGTAGTGACGTGATACAATGTCGAGGGAGAGCTCTGCCCACCCTCCGCTGCTCATGTACTTACAGTAACTTTTTTGGCCAATTACATCATATCTGCTGTTTACTAGAATACTGGATGCCTCCTCCACTATTACACCTCAGCAAATTGACATTTCTTCCTTTATAATGTCAGAACAAGACGATAAACATTGTGGGTTACATAAAAGACAAAAGGTGAAAACTCCTTGACACAATACCTGCCGATGTGTATACTTTGACAATGCGTTAAGGTGTTTAAATACTAAAAAAATATCTGTTATCCTGTGGGTTTTCTCTCTCAGCACCTATTGAAAAAAAGCCTTAAAGTTGCAAAAAAATCCCTTTTCATTGACCTGGTTATTATTTGTAATAGCTAAGTAATAATGATAATAATAATAATATGAGATTTTAGTTACTGTTAAGTTACTCTTGGTTACATGAAGTATTGTAATGCTTTAAGAAGAGGCTTATTATTTTGTAAAGGTACACTATGTAAAATTATAGTGAGAACCGTTTGGACTCAACTGATGAAAAAGGTGGAATAAGCAGGACATCATATGGTTGAGTCTACATGGATCATGGATCATCAGACCAATGATGATCAGACTCAACTAGCAAAAAGCATGGAATATGTACTATATGCAATGGTTGAGTCTATATGGTTCTTATTTTCTGCCTGACCTGCTGGTAAATTTTATTCCACTCTTTTTTTTTCAGCTGAAGCTGAACAGTCCTCACTTCAATCAACCTTCAGTTTTTCATAGTGCACATTTAAAATGCTGCTATGGGTTTATTTGTGTTATTTTTAGTGCTAGGAAATGCACAGCTGGGCTGAAACATGAGCATGTTAAACGTTTGATTGGACTGTTAAATTGCGGGTGGTAATTAACACAGGGCTTTTGTAGATGCAAACAAGCTAAGATATCCTAGTGTATGCAATCAAAGGATTTCTGTCCATGCTTGATTATGGTTTTGATATAAGACTGCATGGTAGACCAAAGGAACATTTGCTGACTGTTATGCAAGGGCTGTTATATGGGAGAGGGAGCGCAAATGTCGACTGCAACAGAAATGCGGCCAAGACTGTGGTTTGTCCTATAATGGCATGTGTGCGTTCTGGTCCTATGTATTTAGCATTCCTGTTTTGGAGGCCGCTGGATGGAGATGGAGCAGAGTGCCGCTGGTTCACAGAGACAGCCCTGGCAGTGGGGTAATTACAAAGATCCGCGCAGTCTATAAATATGAGCCACAGATCTGGTCTCACTGGGAGCCGACCTCGGTCCCATACCAACTCAAATCTCTCCCATTTAGCAGACCTCACTCCAGGATTTCAACAAGAACGCTGCTGGAAGAGGATATCACACTGAGACACGTCCAACCCTGCCAGTTGTCCTGCGTGCTGACAACACGGTATAGACTGCGAGCCCTCACATTTCTCTACACATTTCATCACATGCTACAGCCTTATGTTCACCCCCTCCATACATTACAGCGTGATGATATGGAGGCAGACAGTGGAATTGAGGTCAAAAGCTGGAGTCTTTGCATGGCTCTACCTCCCAGACAGATTAACTGAGACTGATGAGCCGGGACCAAGGAGTCCAGCTCGGATGGAGCTGTCGGATAAATAATTAAATGAGGAGATAAAAGACGCTGTCTCTGCCCCCTGAACACTATATTTAGTCCCCGCCATCTCTCTGGCTCCTCCTGGTGCAGCGCGCAGTGTCGCCCCCAAATGAGACTCACAAGTGAGTGGAGACATCAACCCGGATCTGCTCAAATCATCAAACACACTGTTGCACAAGTTTGGGAGTGTGTGGCGGGGCTACTTGCAGTGGCTTCAGTCAGACTCAGACTGTGCTGAGGTCAAGAGGTCACAGGGGGCGAGGAGGGGTCAGAGTGGCAGAGCCCACACCTCAAGTCTGAGCGAAACCTAGACGGCTCCGGCTCCAAAAACAAAGGTCTGTGAGGAGAAGGGATGTGGGGTGGTCTGTGATGCCACTGAGGGGCCATGCCCTCAATGTCGAATGTCACTGTTTTGGACATGTGTGGGTGATAACAGTGTGCTGAGATAAGCTTATGACGAGCTGTTTTGCTAGATGTTGTTGGTTAGCTTCTTATTGCGAGGGACTGAGATGCTTTTCAGTTCCCCTTGGTCATTTTTAAGGTCTGGGAGGAATAATAACTTAGACTCTCTTTGCTTCAGTTAGATCCATTTTATTAATGTTTATAGTACATTGTAGTACACTATTGAGAACTGTGTAATTTGGACATTTTTTTGAACTGTGTGACTCATGTTTTTTTTCTAAAACTTCATGTGCTGCTGCTTGTCTTGGCCAGGACACCCTTGAAAAAGAATCTCAATGGGACAATCCTGGTAAAATAAAGGTTAAATAAGTAAAAAAGTGCTTTATGTTCCCTGTCTGGCAGAAGGAAAGCAGTATGAAGACAGTCTTGTGAAGGGTGTCTATGGTAATCTAACCAACAGTTTGACCCCTGGTGTATTGAACAAGATCTTCCCCGGTCTCTTTGCTCACTGGCCTGTGTGAAATGAGCCCAGTTAGCTGCTTCACTGCCTGAGCGCTGGGTCAACCACTTCTGCCGTTTGTATGAATGGACAACAAGGATCAAAATAGAAATGGAACAAGTACATTCCTCCTCCAAGAATAGAATCGTCGCAGAAGAATGGGAAATGTTCAATTCGTTGAACTGAAATGGGGACTGGAGGAGAACAGGATATATGATATAATCTCTCACGTAACATGGCTGAAACTGCAGACCGCACCAAAGTTTCTGGTGAGGGAGAAGCCTCAAACGTATAGCTGTAAAGTGTCTCAGCGACAGGCGAGGTGAGAAGTTTGTGGAAATATTCTCAGAGACCTGATGGAAACAGAGGTGGTGGATATGCTCCCTGGGCTAATTCAAATCAAGACATCAGCGACAAAGCAGAAGTGACAGTTTCTTTCTGTACCTGATGAATGTTTGATATGACAGACATGAGTCTCATCAAACAGGAACCTGTGACACCTCCGCAACCTGTCGTTATGGGAATAGAGCCAGATAAATCTGACTTGAGGCCAGAATGTGCTGAAATGCAGAACAGGCACTCTTCGATATCTAAACTCCACTCCACAGGGAACAATGTCCCGTTGACCGGTTAGTTATTCCTTTGCTGCACGTCGCACAGAGTGTGATTAACCCTGTCTATTCCCTCTCTACAGGATCTTTACTGTACACTGTGTGCTGATGGAAACTGGGACAGTTAGTGCCAGGCTACTTCCAGGTTCCATAGGAGAGGAAAGGGAAATGTATTGTGTGTATTTAACCGGGTGTAAACACAGCTGATGAAGACAATCATGGGAGAATCAGAAGCTGTTGCATGTCTGTCTGTATCCACACACACACAAAAAGACTGATTCTTTGATTCCTGTACTTGCTTACTTATTTTTTGTCTGCTTAAAAATTCAAATAGAAATTGGTGTTCAAATCTAAGCCTATAGAGAAGTATTCTATTTTTTAAAAAAAAATTCTAAGCATTTCTGAATAATGTCAATAAAAGTGCTTCAAACACTTAACTCCTTGGATTATTAATGCTTGATTAAAAACAAAAAGGACTATACAGGCATGCATGATTACTGGACATACTGAAGCTGTCATGAACTTGATGAACTGACGAGAAGTGGAGTTTCTGTTTACCACAGGCCCAGCTGATGGACACACGTGGCCAAAGGGGATTTAAACTTTACTGGCAGCCGCATGTTCGAATTCAGAAGAAGCCTCCCTTATCGTCCTGCAGGCGCTGGGCTCAGCGATTACGGGGGGTTATCTCCCATCCTGCACTGCAGGCTCGGGCCAGAGCTGAGACAGGAAGGAAGGCCGGGGCAGTGACTCCATGGCTCCAGGCCATGCAGCGGAATAACGCGAGAGACAGGTCCAGGTCCAACCAAGCCCATTCTGCGCTGTGGAAAAACACACAAGATCCCTGAGACATGACCAGCATATCAAACACAGCAGAGAGAAAGAGAGAGGGGTTGCGTATAAAGGGGGGAGTCAGAAACAACTGTTTGCTGGGGCACCCTACCCCCCACCGCTAAACCCACCACATGAGACCGCTGCGTGGTGTAGCCCTGTTCGCTTCCCCTGCATCCTCCCTCTCCCTCTCTCTCTGGCTGGATGTCAGACTGTAGCTCCACAAAAGCAATTCTTGTCAGTATCACTTCACCATTTCTTGCCAAGCCTGCCGGGCAGCGCGCTTTGCATCATATTTTCCAAATTCAAAGAGGGGAGGGGGGCTCCAATCTTGAGGGTGATCATCCAAGATGAAACTATTTCTGCAAACTGCATGCCAGGCTTTTGGTTTTGATATCACATAAAAATAAAAAAATAAAAAAGAGCAGAATTTTTACATGCTCAATACCTCATCTCAGTCTAAATCTAACAATACATATGGCTCAGTTCAGTTAAGCAAGAATATATTAGGAGCTCCATGCACTGCCAAAGGCTTGCAGAGCAGAGCCAAGCAAGCACCCAGCCTTCTCCCTAATTTATGCCAGGACTCAGCCTCCCTCATCTTCTCTCTTCCTCCCTCGGAGTCTTTCTTCATCCTTTGATTGATTTTCATGCTTTTAAAAAACGAGATTTTATTTCACTTTCAGGCTTTCACTAATGCCTCCAAGCTTTCTCTTTAATTATTTCTGTGGTGAAGTATATGACAGAATGGAAGTTCACCTGGATGTCTTTCACACAGTCATTAATAGGCCTGCACAGTCCATCAGGAGAACAAAAGCCTATTGGCTTGTGTTCTCTTTGGCTTTCAGAGGAAATCAAGCTACACTTGTAGCATGCTTGTCAGGAATGCCCCCTCCACACGCCCACCTATGCCTCATGTACTGCACTCTGTGCTCTGGCTATGTCAACAAAATCCCTCAGCACTGCTTGCCCTGACACTCACCTTTGTGTTACGCTGCTATTATCACTTACTCATTCATCCATCAATATTCAAAGATATTTTGATGTATAACAGTGAAATACCTTGCTCTCCATACCTCCTATATTTTTGTGATCTTTTTTTTTTTTTAATCATGACAGACTCAAAATGCACCACAATGCAATATTCTCACAATAAGCCTGAGATTTTTGGCTCAAGCTTCTTCTTCTTTTTTTTCTGACAGAACACAGGGCCGGATGGCACAGAAACACTCATTTACATGCAGGATTGGATGGTCCCCAGCCATTCAAAAACAGATAATGACTAGTTATTCCTATTCAGTCACCACACAGCAATGGTGCCTCCACCATCACCACTGGCCAACTTGTTTCAGATGCTTGAGCATATTGGAAATATTCTAAACCAGATGCTGTTTTTTTCTGGGTTTATTCTGTGACCACTATAGGAACACCACAGACAAAAATGTGCAACTGTAGGATACTTGTAGTTCCACAGTAGCGAGATAGCAGATAATAAGCAATCCCAAAGCCCACATACTGAGCTTTGTCTTATTTAAGATAACTGATTGCTGGCTGCAACATCAATGCCTTTGCAGAAGGACATACAGTATAGGTGGGACATATTGCAGCATTAGCACAATTTGATGCTGACAAAAGAAAATTACATAAAAATAGCCAACTCTTCCTTGCTGACTCCTGTCGTCATTGACCTCTGTGTTCTGTAAGGCACTTAATCACAAACTTATTCAGTGAAAAGTGCTTTAGAAGTAAATCAATTCATATCATTCAGACTCCCTGTTTTGGTTGCAGTTGTGGGTCTTGAACATTTTAATTAAAATTTGATTTGCTCCAACCTCTTGTGCCAATACAGATGATATCTGATCCCATTAGTGCAATTCTGCAAGATGTAGTTTGGTTTCATCATCTTACAAAGTCATAAACACTGATAATGGGGAATATAAGGTTTACTTAGGTAACTTTTGAAGCTGTTTACTGAAAAAATATATTACTCTCCCATTGAGGAAAAAATGCACAATAAACAGTTTTAGTAATTAGTATAATTTAATATGGAAGTCAATAAGAAAACACCTACGTGAGAAACCCCACTGAAATTCTTATTTCTCGTTTCTGGCCATGTGGGAGACAAAAGCTCTGAAAGCCAGTGGTTTCCCATTTAATTTGCAGCCCATGAAGCATGCAGTCAATAGCTGTGTTCGTTCAATACTGAAAAAGGGGCCACTGCAAAACAGAGAAGTGGGGCAGCCTGGTTCTCAATTCCATGAGGTACCTTGTAACAGGAACACTGCTTTCACCTAAATTTGGTTTAATGTTGCTGATGACACATGGTGCATTACCTGGATTATTTTGCATTGTACTTTCAGTGGCTAACCCTCTGCTCATCAGATCTGTTTCAACAGTCATACAGTATCATGTCTGTGGTGAAGTTGTTGAACTGAAAGGTGTTATTTTCCCACAGGCTACGTCTTGACCCGTTGCACACCCGGCTGGTCTGGAAAGATATTCCCTCCTTCTGCTATCCTTCCCAATTTTTTCAGTCTTTCCCCTTTTCGGTTTCCGGTAGTTTTTGCAAGAGTTTTTTTCTAGTCCACTATGAGGGTTCAGATCAGGTGGTGTCATTTTGTTTTCTATCAACTGTGGGCCTGTAAAACCTTTTGAGACTATAACAGTGGTCCAGGACTCTGAAAAAACTAGTCCAGTCCAGTAACTTTTGCTCAGTCCAGTAACTTTTAGCCTATGTGAGCACCCAAAGTCGATTTACTCCACAAAACTAAGCTCCCTAACTATATGTAATACACTTCCATGTATGATTCGTCCAAATGCAAGTCAACAAATAGTCTATCTAACCTCCCTGGAATCATCTCTCTCATCACAAACTGTCCACAAAACATGGGCATCAGTTTGATATGATAAGGTCAGTGAATTTTACAATAGCCTACCTTAACTGAAAATTTGATGCTGTAGTTCTTTCAGGGTGGTACTGAGGAACACTGGTCATTGTAAACCATGTGTATCTGTGCAGTCTGGTGTTAAGTTTAGTGACCTAGATCTAAAAGTCTATAAATCAGTGGTTTTCAAGGTGAGGTTTGGGGATCCCTGGGGGTCCTTGAGAGGCTAGCATGGTGTCCTCAGCAAAATGAGGAACAGTTTAATTTCATTATAATTTAAATCACTGGAAGGTGTTATGGCAGGAAAATGTATGATTGATTATTTGAACATTTTGTTTTGATCTCACCATTTCGAATCCATGTGTCAGTGTTCAAGTATGACATCTAAACAATACTTACACAAATTAAAATATCTTTTTAGGGCAAAATCACTTCAAATGGGGGGTCCACAGCTTAATGAAGATCGGGTCCGGAACATGAGAAAGTTTGAAAACATCTAGCCTAGATGATCACAAACAGTATCTTCTCAGTCAGTCAATGCTCGACTCTGTTCCCCAGAAAATTAACCGATGCTTTACCTGAATTGACATCCCTGCTCTATATCAATACAGCAACTAGGCAGTTTCTACTGTCAAAAGACAATCCCACCCCAGTAGACGCTCCCTGAGAAATAACAGCCTGGCAGAAGGAGACGCACGACTGCCACCGGCTGCACAGACTATTTTGTGATCGCACTGCACTCAGATTGCAATTCCCCGCATTCTGCACCACTATCAGGTGCCGGGTCCCATCATTCGCTACAGGGCTTCGGGGGCGGGGTTTTACAGCCAGGTCACGCCCCCTGCACTAGCACTTCATGGCTCTTAGAAAAAACTAAGGAGCGCAAAGCCCGTCCGTCACTGCACACTGGTAGAAAAATATGATCCAGGGAAGAGCGGCTCCTGCGCTTCAGCACTTCAGACAACAATTTCACTGCGATTAATTGTATTTACACATCACTGATCTTCGCTCATTCTGGTCCCCACCTTTTCACATTTTTTCCCCCCTCACTCTACTGCTGTGCATCTCTGTTCTCTCCTTTTTGCGCTGGATCTTTCGTGCCAGAAAATGTGTGTGGAGAGCGATGGATGCGAGATTGAAGGCTGCAGCAGTTCGGATGAGGTGCGCACACTGTCGGGCAGCATGAGTCCCGGACTGAAATCCAACCCGGACCTTCACCCGTGTAAACCCGGGCAGAAATTCCGCGCCGCTCTGCTCAGATGTCGGTCACCGACTGCTGCCGCCGGGATCCTCAGTTTTGGGAATGTCCTCAATTATATGGATAGATACACTGTAGCCGGTAAGAGACCAGATTTCTTTCTTTCTTTCTTTCTTTTTTTTGTTTTGTTTCTGTGTGTGTTTCTGTGGACTGTAATGGGATTGATCTTTGTTCTAGTATCAGACAAGCTCCACAAAGCTTTCTTCATTTGCCTGTGCCGATCAGACAGAATGTGAGCACTGATAGGCAGGGAGCAGTAGCCCATATGCCAGTGTTGTGGAGCCTGATACCAGCGCACCTCAGCTGAGACAAATGGAACAATGGGCTTGCCCAAGCGCAGTGGACTATCTGCTGTAGCTACAAGATTTTTACACCACGGTTGTACGCTATATGGCTCGCAGGGGCTAGTGATTAAATCGCAGTTCCTCGATGTCACTCGGGGAAAAAAACAGTGGATAATAACGATTTTCACTCTCGGCCGGTAGATAATTGCAGATCAATTAGGCGATGGTCTTAAGTCTCCATCCGGAACCTGCATGCTTGTGCTCTGTGCGATGTAGCTGCGGGCTGATGATCTGTCAGACCATTTTCACTGACTACAAAATGAGAGAGCAGAGCACCTCACTATCGCCCATCAGTCATTAGTTCCGCGACGTCGCTGGGAATCATTTAAAACAGAAAGTAATATATTTTGTGCGCCCAGCTCTCCGTGTGATGCTGTGATGAGACCATGTGGTGTTAATCCTTCTGAAGTGTGCGCAATATGAGTTAGACACCTTTATTATCTTCCCCCTTTTTCCGTTTCTTTCTTTGTGTTTTTAATTAAACCATAACCCCGATCTTCAGACAGAAAACGAGTTGCATTAATTTTAAACTGTAAAATTTGAATTTCTTAGTTTGGATACTGGATTGATACCCCATGCACAGTAATTAAGCGGGCGGTTTAAGACTGACTTTTAAGTCTAGAAACAAAAGTCAAGAGCAATGGGTCGTATTCGGAGTGCAAAGAAAACTCGTGAGTAAAGCACACAGAAATCATAGCTCCTCATTAAAATGGTTAAATTTGTTCTGTCTCTGCCTATTGGGCACATAATGTTTCCCTCCGGCTTATCGGCAATATGGTCCATTGGTAGATTATTTTTATTTGTTAAGAATTCTTTATGAGGCAGGAATTATGTAACGCAATGCTACACTTAATTACTGTGTGCGTTAATAAAGCGTGCGCGCTGTGCATCAGAGCACATCAACATATAGCCCATGATCCTCTTCTCACTTTTGTCCGTCTTTAGACACAGGTAAAGTCATTTTTACACTTACTTAAACACGGGTTGGACTTTGGGTTGTGGCACTGAATGGGTTAAACATATTGCCGCAGCATGAAGAATGGAGAGCAGTGTACACATGGCGAGGGTAGGCTATTCTGTAAAAAAATCCTTCTTGGGCTGAGTACAGGTTTATTGTCATCCACTTTATCGTATATATATATTTGACACAACATTGTTCCATAATATCATAAAATAGCCCACTTATTACCACAGTAAGACACATACATTTATAATGAAAGAAAAAATCACTTTAATATATTCCTATAAGGGCTTATAAGTGAGTTTATTGTGACCTTATCATGGTATTTTTCATTTCCTATGGTTTTCCTATCATATTCCTGCATATTTTTGCTATGATATTTGTATACTACCCTCCTATTTCTTTCTTAAATTTATTATTGAATTAGTTCTTTTTGATATCACATCAAAGCCTGTGTCTTTGTCTTCTTGAAAATTCAGAAAAAATAAGAATTCTTGTAATAATTACATTCAGTTTTTGACAGAATGGAAGAGTAGCTAATTCAATCAGAGCAACATGTACAGTTTATTAGACAGGCCTGGCTGCCTCATGATCCTGAAGGCTTCGGGTCCAGTCTGTCAACAATCAAGAGCTGAGCGGCCACAAAGCCCCGGGCATCTGAATGATCATTTCTGGAGACTGCTTAGGCTTTTGAGCTGCTGAATCTAAAGCCATGCCAAGAATGTGTTGATGTACAGTAGCATATCTAATCTTAGCATCTTCAAGCACCACTCAGCCTCAGCAAATAGCTTGAAAAGCCACATCCTCCTCAATCCCCGATCCAGCAGATGAGCCAGACTCCCTTTACAGGAGTGATTTGTTCTCCTGGCTCCTCACACCTCCCCATTCTTTGATCAGAGATAACCCCTCTGTAATGGGCTCAAACCCAGCTCTACTGTGCTCTGGTCCCCCATCATGCTCTGACTATATAGCGCCCATGTTGCTGACAATATCATATGAATAGCGAGGGAGAAATCCTCTGTAGAGCTGCTTCTTGGCTGGAGTGGGGAGCGCTTGTTGTGCTGTGAGAGGAGGAAAAGTGATGGAGCAGACAGGAGGAGAAAGTGAGGGAAAGAAGGGAGGAGGAAGAGAGTGTGGGATGGAAGATGGGGGCGGGG
>OMKZ01015702.1:6075-22222 GCA_900302535.1 Neoniphon sammara | reverse complement strand
AGAGAGGGAGAGAGAGAGAGAGTGAGGGGAGAAAGAGAGGAGAAGGTAAAAATGAAAAAGGGAAGGATGGAGAAAGAGAAATAGGTAAAGGAAGGGAGGGAGGGATGAGCAAGAGATGAAGGGGGAGGACAGAAAAAATAGAAAATGGAAGAGTTGTTAGACAATGTAACTGTCAAATCAAGAGATAAGCAAAGAGAGCGCAAACTAGATGACGAAGGAAAATCAAAGGAGAAAGTGTGTATGAGTGTGTGTGTGTGTATGAGAGAGAGAGAGAGAGAGAGAGAGAGAGAGGAGACAGTAAGGGTAAAAGATGGAATAAAAGAGAATCAGAGAGAGGGATCTCAGGGGGTGGGGGTGGGCAGTTGGAGCTGAACCAACGCGCCTGTCCTTTATGCCTCATAAATTGTCTTTCAGGGCATCATTGTAGGCGCTATTGATCTGAAAAAGACAAACACACCCCCTCGGGCCTGGGAGACGGCCGCTCGCCGGCTCCATTGATGATGTCGCCGCTCGCTCGCGCTTTCATTCCGTTCCATTCACCTTTCAACCACTGAAGAGTGATCTTTAGACGAAACCTCCCCTCCTGGCCTCTTAGCGTCCTGGCCCTGCCTCTCCAGCGGTGGAGGGGTGCGAACAGCCTCATGGGTCTCCTCTCCCTCTTCTCCTCCTCCACCTGTAATGAGACTTCTTGTTGCTGTGAGTCACTGTGTCAGTCAGCTCACCCTGTTGAGGCAGTGTGTCTGTCAGACAGCCAGCATGAATCAGGGAGAGTGTCATCTGGGTTAAATGGTACACAGTCCACTGTATATCTCCCCATCAGCTGTCACAAAGTGCCTGACGTTGACGCAGATTAAATCAAAGCCCCCTGCTCTCCTTCTTTTTTCGCCTAAATGCCCCAGCCTTGTTTATGAATCACAAGGCCTCTCTGTCGGACGAAGGCCGCCGCCTGCCGCCTTCCCTGCATGCAGCCGTGATTTCCCTGGAGGGAGAAAAACCTGCCGAGGTTCTGCTCTGTTTTGTTCCTCTGCCTTGTTACCCGATTCGTATTTACATCAAGGCACCAGCGGAGTGCTTGCATAGCACATCGAGACCCACTTTTACTCCTGCAGGATTTCATGATGAGATCAGTGAGTAGGACTGGCGAGAAATTATGTGTTTCATATGCTCAGCCAGCCTTATTTCCAAGATCTTAACGTCCAACTTGGCTCTAAATTGGCCCTCCAGTGTCTGGATCTCCTACTGGGTCTGCAGCTGTGGGGGGCATGCGGAGACACCACCAGGGGCTACAGCATCTCACAGGAGAAGGTTAGCCAGCGCCAGGTGTGGCCCAAGCGCCTCCTGAGACTCCAACTGGCATGCTCATTTCCACTCTACTCCGGGTCTTAATTACCAAATTCAACTGGTCATTTGGATAATAACTCACACCGGCTGCTTCCTTCAGTTTTTAAGTCTTGAAGACAGGCCTTAACAAGCTGATAATTAAACAGTACCTGAACTTGCATGCCCCCAAAGGACTGACATTATCTCCTCTCTTGGAGAGCGTGGATCAGTGAGATGCTGGTTGTCACTGCTGGAGCTCCCTACTGTCTCTGAGGCAGGGAGTAAACCCACTCGGTGAGAGACAGGCATAGCAACCTGATTAAATCAGCAGATTTATTTTTCTATGTTGGTCCCCGTTGTCTCTTTGTTCCAGTTTGCTTCCTTTCCAGAGTGCTTCTGATGGGGAAGTGGGAAAACAAAAGCAGCAGCAACAGTATCTTTCTTCTTTTTTCCCTCTAAAGAGATTATAAGTGCTTGTGAAATGACTTCAAGGAAAAGCACATGGAATTGTCTTTTTTTTCACTCCATATCAGCCTGCAACCATGAGCTTGAGGAGGCTTCCAGGGAGACAAAATGGCTTCAGACATATTGCCACACACAGAGTTGTGGCAGACAATGGGCCGGCCTTGTTTTAAGCCTGTCCCCCCAGCCACCATATCCATCTGGATGGTCTAATAGCTTGTTAGTGCGTATCCAGCGGACTAGTCGGCAGCCTGGTGTAGTAAGCGGAGTTGGCTGGCAAGGGCTAAAGGTCAGCATGTTGGACGGGCCTCGTCCGCTAGATGTCTACGGGGATGATTTACAGTGATCCCTTTAATTAGCCCGTTCAAGCGTGTTAGCAGTCCTGCCACGCAGATCAGAGCTGACTTATTACGCATGCATTGGACGGGCGACATTGATCTACTGCAGGCCTGGATTTACGAGATGCAAAAGGGTGCTGGTGGGCACTGGAGGCAAACACGTTGCTCCACTGTGCTCCCTTTCCTCGAACAGTCCTTTCTTTTCGCCTCCCAGTTGAACATGGCAGGGGACAGGCAGTGCCGCGCTGCCAGGGGTTAGCATTAGCGCTGGGCTAAAGCTCATCCATCAAAGCTGGTGTTACGTGATGCTCCCTGCCTCTGATGCTACCTGTTTCCTGGCTGATCAGCTCCCTAAGCCCACACCGCCGTCCTAACTCTCTCCCTTGTGAATTGCTTTTCCAATCCGAAGTGACTGATCCAATTCCACATGTGATAAAAATCCTGGTTCTGTATCGGTGCGTGGAATCTACTGCTCAAATCTTTGAAAGTCAATTGTATCGTTTGCTCCCAGTTCCCTCTGTCCCATGACGCTCATTTCTGCTTGGTGGATGTTCTAATGAGTTTTTGGCACAGCTTAGGCTGATGCAGGAGGCGCTGATACTGGAAGAGACTTTGATGCCAGGTGGTGAATTGCTTTGTGAAAAAAAAAAAAAGAAAGAAAAAGACTTGGATATATTTGTCCTCAATAGAATCCTATCCAGCTGTATCAACAAAAGCAGAACAATGAAATTTAAATGACTTACTGTACAGTACTCTCTACTTTAGAGTTTAATTTGTTGGTGAAATAATTACAAGACATGGTTATGTGCTCCTCACTTAAGGGATAATTCCTGTTGTTTCGTGTGATTTATTCATCATGTTCTTAGGCCACAGAGCAGTCTAAGAGCCAGGTGAGACTAAAGTACACCTAAAAACTAACTATGCCTAAAACCTTTAGGGCATATAAAAAAGTATCCCAAATCTCCATCATAACAAAATCAAAGATGGCCAACAGACGCCTCGACTCCTTCATCTTCTGCGATGTTTAATAGCATCTTGCATCCTTCAGGCTGCATTACTGCCCTCTTCTGAAATTACCTTGTAAGTCATCTAACATAACTTAGATCTGCCACTTAAACTCTGTTAGCCCCGTTGTTCTCGTGCAATTAAATAAATATCTTCTTCCTATTGAACTTTCTCCATAAATCATCATTATTTTTACTGTTCTCTCCTTTGATCTTATTCTCTGAAGTTCCCTGATCATATCTTCTCTCTTGGCCACATACTTCCTACATATAAATGAGCAAATCATCAAGCGTATTATGTGAAGTCTCACCATTTATGCAGCAGCAAGCATGTTTCTTGAACGTACAGCACCATTAAAGAAGTCGATGCATGTGTTGGCCATTTTTGTTTTCATTACAGTAGAGATCTGGGGCATACTTGTATTTTAAAACACTTTAAGGGTTATTTAGACATAGGAAATGTAGAGCATTTCAGCCCAGTGAAGTCACTGAGTCTAGACAAGTGAAAGACTATGAATTATTTATTTATTTTTTAATACCTCTTTGACGGTTGACGCAGCAACTGATATGACCAAGGACTCCCAAAGGGTCCTGTGTCAGGATTAAGGGTAACCACAACATGTATTAAAATTCGTGGTCAAATCCAGCAAATTAGCAACAACACACTCTTGTTTTGGGGGCGAAAAAGTGCTTTAATAGGGCACTGGTGTCTGCATATTATGATAGACACACTGTGATCCCAAGACTTAATGAGGTCAGTAAATCTCACATGAATCAAAGTTATTGATACTGTGATATCGGTAACAATTACAGTAGATAATTAGCACAAGCCTTTGTAATTATGAGGGAATTCATAACGAAAACGGATGAATACAGTGTTGCTCTGATAAGCGCTGGCATAGTTATTTGGATAATGGGGATTTCCTATACAGCAAAGAAATATATTAGCTTGGACATAAATCTCGACCCAACAATCCTTTTTGCGTGTGGATGAACTCTGTCAGAAAGAGGCAAAAGGGGATATGGCTAATTATAGTTATTAAATGCATGCCTGTCAGAATCAGCTTGCTAGAAGGCAAACATGATAGTCCTGCTGACTTATATAGAGAAACCACTTCATTTGCTAATTATCTGAACAGCCTGGGCCACTTATATCTTCCTGAAAGCGTTAGCGTGGAGGCGAGAGGTCGTGTGCCCCCCTGTCAAAAGAGGTCCTGGGTTGGCTTTCAGTGCCGTCTTCGCTGCCGGGTCGAGTCACACTTGTAAACTTTCGACTGTCATTCAGAAGCAAACATCAACACTCTCATTTCCATTTGATGGAGGCATAAAAATGCATGGTGGACCGTCGCTCAGCGTGACAGTACAAAAAAAAAAAAAACTGTCAGCATGAGCGACAGCCGGCAAGTCGGCGCCGGCACATGATCGCACTTCGCAAACCACCTTCTGGGAAAAGGGTCAAATGAGACTGAAATCCTGACAGCATTCTTAAAGGCAGCAGGCTCATAACTAATAACTAAGGATAATTTAGGGAAGACAAAAAGGGCTGCAGCTGAAAATAGCAGCTAATGAAACAGGCCTTGGTGTTTTGTTGCGGAGGGAGTGACAAAGTGACGTTCATGCGATCGGACATTTGATGGGATGTGAGCTGAAAAGGAGAGCAAGTAAGAAAAATGCCACTCTCTCTCTCTCTCCCTCTCCCTCTCTCTCTGTCTATCTCGTTCCCTCTCACACACAAACACCATGTGCACATGCTGACCGAGTCAAGTAAAGCAGTCTCACAGATTCGCCCTGGGTACCGCCCATCAGGGACAATTAAACCCAGTGATCTGTGACCTCCTTGCTACTCCACATCACTGGTCCCTTTTCCAGAAGGGCTCTTGGCCACCTAGAGCCAGGCTTGGGCGAAAGCCAAGTCAAAAGAATCCCCAAGATCTGCACTGACTCATGAGGTATGCTTGCTTTCTCTCTCTGTCTCTCTTGCACGCTCTTTCACTATTCGCCTTCCATTCATGGGGAACCACATATTAATTTCAAAGCCATAGTCAAGACATATATATGTAAGTGTAGAGTGTTCACCTCCTTTCAGGGCTATTGCATATCTAAAGGCGCAACAGGACTGAAAAGGAAAGCGTTTGTTCGTCAGCATATATTTCTCTAATTAGGAGTCTGGCTTGTCAGATACTGAGCACGGAGGCTGTTGAACAGAATAGAGTGGAAACTCGACTCCCACAGTGCACCTGGCTGGCAGTGAAGAGGAAAAGGTGGCAGCGTTAGATCATCTCACAGTTGTTGTTGTTTTTTCCTCTATTGTTTTTTCCCAGCTGTCTATCAAGTCCATCATTCCACAATCAACCTAAACACTGCACTCTGACATGCATGCGAATCGGCTAATTTGTTGCCCGCTCTTATTTCCCCCCAGACTCATTTGTGGGGCCTGGTGTCTGCAGAACGCGAGTTGGATGCATACCAGCAGGTTCACAGTCAATTAAACAAAACACAATGCTACGGTGATGAATGGAAAGCAAATGGATTTGACGATAATTTGCGCCCTTGTAACACCATTTGTGAAACTTCGCCTCTGAAGCGATCTATGATGCTGTTATCACTACAGAGAGAAAGAGGCAGAAGAGAAAGGGAGAGAGAGATCCCATGGAGATACTAGCATCAGCATTCAGCTTGTATAACAGCCAGCTAGTTATGAAAAGCCTGGGCGCATGTGGGCGTTCTGCTTTTAGTCAAGTGCAAACATTTTAGCCTTAAGAGGGAGATCTGCCAGAGTCCACTGCCAATATGAATGCACCATCAACACCCACTCCATTTCCAGTAACACATGTACGCACCTCATGCATGCAAACAGTGTGATCACACACACATGCACACGCACATGTACTCTCTCTCTCTCTCTCTCTCTCACATACACACACACACACACACACACACACACACACATGCACAAATACACACACACACAGACACACACGCACAACTTCTTCACATACTTAACTCGTGTAAATGCTTGCATGCTCTTATGTGCAGCCCCACATGCTGCTGCACTGTACACACATGAATACACAAAACAGAATAATTAGCCCGTTACATCAAAGGATAGAGTGGAGAGTTTAGAAGGCAACATCAAGCTCATCCAAGTCGACATTTTTAGCGCCTGTTGCATCACCCTGAGCCAGACAATCACTGCATCAAACTATTTCACTGGAGCATCTAAAGGTTGAATCCCAAACACGACACTTGAACTCCACGCTTTGCATTTTTAAAAAGCCTGCCTTTCTTTGATTAACCCTGGCAATGCCACTGCAGCACAGATGGCTGCTCATCTATGGGCCTGCATTGGCTTTAACAAATGAGACAACTTCCCCGGGTTAAAACAGGGAGAAAAAAAAAGCGCTGGGCACAACCTGAAGAATCACCTGTGTGATTTTTTAATAAACTCTCCAAGTCTGAGCCCCTCTTCTCCGATCTCTCCAAGTCACGGCTCCAGGAGGCTTCATCAATCACCATAAATCCCCTTCAATCAGAATTCTTTGCAGCACTCAGCTGGGCGAATTCTAAGAGGAAGATGGTAAAGTACAGCGCCAGGGAAATAATATTCTGCTGTCTTGACCACCTAGACCTACAGTATAAAGTGACGTTTTCATTTTGGAGACTGGGAAAGCCTAGAGTGCATACTGCAGATTTGTGCACATGTTTAAAACCGAGTCTGATTCAGTGATCTGATGAGTCAGTTTGAAATACACAGTATAAATACCCCTTTATGCATGCCGCGAGCCTTGTAGCTGACAACGCGATCATGCACAGGTCACTTGCGATATGTACGACAACAAAAGAAATTTCTACCATATTGCTTGGTAATGAGGGTGATAGTGATTCTGGGCTGTCATGTGTACGCTCCGTGGGTCCCCATCTGTAGCTGTGAAGGTCACTGCGTCATGGCGACAGAACCAGCAAAACCTCTCACCCCATCACGGTGATGAGCGGGGCTATGCTGCTGGTTCCCATTACAGATCACCTCTCCACTGATTAATTAGGCTCATTCTGCTAATTGAAAGTCACCCCTCACCCACTGTTCCGCTGTGAGATTGAGGGCAGGCTGAGAGATTGCAACCGTCCCACTCTGGAATGGCGAGCCACTGAACTGCCACACTTTATTAAATCAACCAGCTACCACCACATTTCTCTCCCGGCGCTTCCTCCCATTCCCTCCCGTCCCTGTCTCTCATTGGTCCAGACACCCTCCTCTCTAACTGTTTGTGGAGGCCTCCGATGAATGACAGCCAACCCACACTGGCTGCCCTGGGAGCAATCGGCGTAATAAGCCAATTAACTAATTAAGACCTCGTTTGGAGGCCTAACGAGGTACATGGACACTCATTTGTGTAAATAAACAGGGATTTTTTTTTTACTCTGTTTGAAAGGCTTGCTGAGTGTGTGCGTGTTTCCGCGCAGAGGTCGATAAAGGAAAAACAAAATAACAGAGGGTGTACACAAGTTTCTGCCAATAGACGCCTCCTCCTGTATGCTCAAAGTGGAGTGACAGAGGCAATGCAATATGGTGATTCATTTATTTTAATGATACTGCTGACATCAGCCGAGCAAAGGAGCGGATCAGATCTGTCTTATCGCAGTCGGGAGAGGGGAAGCTCTTAGCCCTCTGACTGTCAACTCATTGGCAGGCGCGGGATTGTAATAGCATGGCTGCATACCAAACTGTAAACACACGCGAGCTGAATTGTTACTGATTCTCCTGTCGTCCAATATCAATCTACATCAGCAGACATGGTGCTCATTGATCTCGTTGCCTGGCACCGGCTTTGATGAAAACGTTCTATAAATTAGGGCTCTATGATGAAAAACTGAATGTGTAATGCGCTCCCACCGAGCTTATTGGACACTGAATATGCAATGCATCAAATCACACGACCTCGGTATTAACGCTTAACATGAGCAAGAGCAGCCATCATCGGGGGGTAATGCAGGGGTTGAAGATCCGCTTACAGCTCCAATAGAATTTGCGATTGATGATTAATTTGCGCTGATGATGAAAAATGAATCGTATGTAGAGTGCATGCTATGCATTCTTAGACTCACCTATCAGGGAAATGAAAAAGTCTTTTTGAAAAGTTATAGCCACATCCACTTTTCTCACCTTCTGTCTGGTAAAAGATAAAATGTTAGATATTCTGAGGCAGATCTGCACACAGCAGTAGGCTGACGCTTCTTATAACATTCATGAAAAAGAAACTTTGGCTTTCTCTTTGAAACCATTGATTGGTTAATATTTGAAGAGTCCTATTCCAAAGTGCTATCTATTTTGGAAAAAAAATAATTACCTCAAACATCGTGTGAAAAGGTGTTTGCTTCAGAAGGACCTTGATTTGTTTTTATTTTGTGCTTTTAATCAGTTTTTAAGAGGAGCTGTATTTATTTCTAATGGCGGACATTTCATTTTGTAACAATCTTAATCATGGATGTTGTGGATTAAAGTTTGGTGTTTTTGTAGCTTGTATATTTATTTTATATTGTGCATTCTGTATTTATTA
Source organism: Neoniphon sammara (assembly GCA_900302535.1). Taxonomy (NCBI): domain Eukaryota; kingdom Metazoa; phylum Chordata; class Actinopteri; order Holocentriformes; family Holocentridae; genus Neoniphon; species Neoniphon sammara. The sequence goes on along the minus strand of OMKZ01015702.1, from coordinate 13,543 downwards.
TATATTGTGCATTATATTTTTATATGTCCTCAGATTTATTTCGATTGATTGAAGTAATGTGAACTCTATGGTACAAGGTAAGTAACGAGGATAGGATCATTTAGTTGACATGCAACAAGTGTGCTGATTCTAAATGTAGCAGTTTTGATGGAGTTGTACTGGTGTTTGCAGGCCCACTGTTTAATCTCTATAAATGATGACGGATTAGATGAAAAATACAATGAACAGTCCAGCCTCAGGTTGAAATATAGACATCAGGCACATCTGAAGACCCCAACATGTGTTTTATTAAGTGCCTGGTGTAAATCCTCATGCCACAGACTCAACCTTGGCAACCGCAGAGACTCTGATCAACTCTGTGGCTAATCCCCTATGACTGAGCCTCCAATATGGGCTGCAAACAGCAGGGGGAAGACAGAGAAATGGATGTGTGTATATGTGTGTGTGTGTGCATGTGTGTTTATTCATCTATGTTTGTGTACACGGAGCACAGATGAAAGCAGAGGGGAGCAGATGCAAAGACGAGAGGGCAAAAGATAGATGAGAGGGAGATAGAAATGTGAGAGATGGGGAGGGGAATTGGAAAATTGGATCTTGGGAGAAAAAAAATGCTGAGCAGGGGAGGAAAAAAGGCGGAAAAGCCACATCTGATAGGGGGAGGGAGTGTTGATGGGGAAAGGTGGGGGTAAGATGGGCGATGGCAGGTATGATGGGGCGGAAGGAAGGAAGCAAGAAGGGCCAAAAAGCACCGGAGTGACCTGTATTGTTGATGGCTGTGATAACGTAGGGGAGGAGGGAAGAAAAGAGCTGAGGGTTGACTTTTTTTTCTTCTTCTTTTTTTGTCTCCCTCCATTTTCTGCTGGGAGTCAGCAGGTTTGGGTGTGGACTGCGGGCGAGCGGATCGATGTGAGTTTCTATAGCCAGAATACTCTCCTCCATCTCTGACACCGCCATGATGGCGTGATGGACCAATGGGAGAAAAGAGAAAGATGGGGGCAGCAAAAAACAAGAGAATGAGAGAGAGAGGGTGAAAAAGAGCAAAAGAGTAATGGGCTCATGCAAGGCCAGTAATCTCCCTGCAGCTTGCATTAATACATTTTTTTCTTTGTAAATATATAAAGGCCAACATCAATTTTCTGCTCAACATGTCTTGCCCTTGATAGATTTATCTCACCTGGGCCGCTCAAGCCAAGCACATAACTTCATAAGCAAAGTATAACTATAATGTAATCCGGAATACTGAATATAAAGTAAGGCCCGGCCTTGGATCCTCCCCTTAAGTTAACTAGCTGTCTTGAATGAGCAAGCGGGTGGTGTGTCTGTGCAAGGCTGAATACACACATCAACAGACAGGCATGCATGACATCCATGTGCATGCAAGCACGTATACACATGTATATCGTAAGTGCACGCACATGCACAAATTTCATTACTATACTTCTGGCAGTTACTGTATGTGTGATGTTAATGTTAAGCTGCAACTGTGTCATTTACAGGATAGTATTATGCTCCGGCTTGGATGCGCCACTGAGAGATTTATGTTTGTCTTTATTCCCAACAGCACGTCACCCTGCACCTTCCCTGTCATGCAGCATGATATACTGTCTACTCCATTAAAAAAGAGGAGCCACGAAAACAAAGACTGTATTTTGGAGCAGAACCAGGCCACTCAAGCCTGCAAATGGGTTTTTGAGCCACCTATTGAGGAGTCCCAGCATGAAGTAGCCACTGCATCCACTCTTCACTGGGAGAGATAAAAGAAAAGAGAGAGAGAGTGAAAGAGAGTGTGAGGGAAAGAGAGAGAGAGAAAGAGAGAGAGAGAGTGTAAGTCTTAAGATGAGGGAGAGTGTGACAGTGACAGTGCCCTTCAGGAAGGTCCTTAACCTGGCCCACTCAGGCAGTACTAACTCACTAATGTGCACTGTATGAAAAATGTAAGTGGCTTAAATTGCATTAGATTAAGGCAGCCATGAAGCGAATAAGTGACAGAATAAAACAATAAGTCTCAATGGGAGTAGCGCCGGCCGGTGAAAAGCACGAGGCATGTCGCCGAATCGCAGTCTCCATGCCTGCTGCTGCCAGCTCCACGCTATTGACAGCCGCTTGGACACGCGCCACAGCCAGGTGTAGGGGATTTTATGCCTGTTACCTTTTCTTTTGTGTGAATATTGAGTTAAATTACCCTCCTATAACCTCAAATATGGTCTGGCGACTTTGTTTTTTATTTATTTACCACTCCAGCAATTTATATCACAGGCGCTCCATGTGGCCGCGACACACCTGAAAATGGATCAAAGTGCTGCATCGCATTTTTCTCTCTCCCAGCTTTTATTTTTCTGCAATGCAAGGTAGAACGGTGCACAGTATGTAAGCCATGTAACAACACAAAATGCAGCCAACTCAGTTTCGTTTGTCCCTTGCTGTGTCCCCTGATCCCAAACTGCTACGCACCGAGTCTTACTGCAGGTTATAGCAAGGACCCTTAAGGGCGAGCACACATGGTGTTTTGTTCTCTCACACATTTGGACTTTTTATTACACCTCCCCTCCAGGCCTGCAGCCTGCACCCGCTTGGCTTACAGTGGCAGCGAGTAATTAAATCAAGTCTAGGATTTGAAATTGAATCACATGAGAAAACCATGGCCAAAAATGTACTGGAATTTCTCTTGGTGACACCGGCGTGGAGACACATCACTTACACACATAAAACAAGGACAAAAGGACGTCACATATGGTGCAAGGAGAAACTGCAGGACGGGAGACGATACATGCTACTGCAAATAAACATCCAGCATTCTTAATTTGTTCGTTCTTCACACATGCATTACAGTTTCAGCTATAAAGGAGATGTGGTGAGTGTCCATTCTTGCATCAGACCAGGGCACAATGAGGTAGTTTAGCATAAGAGCAAATGCATAAAGTAAGTTAGGAGCATTACAGAGCGATGACATAATTCCTGAGGCTGCCTGGGGCGCACTGGGCCATGATGCACTGCATGCACACATTTTCAGCAGTGCAAGATTGTGCAAATGATGCTTAAAACTAATAATAGCATGGCAATGAAGAGCAGCAGTGGTACAGAAATGTATGCACACATAGTTCTATATATTCAACGCTTTAAATATGTTTAGTTCTAATATATGTAGTTTTGTATATTTAAATTGACTGGTCTCTTGCACAGTTTATGCTGGCCTGTAACTAACACTCATTCATGACAGAGACAAGTAAGCTGGCTAATCAGAGCAGAGATCCAACTGAAATGTCTAATGAAGTGGTAACAAGTTACAATAATGATACTGCTTTGTCATTTTTTTTTTTTTTGGCTTGACAACAAGGCCTCTCAGTCTTTGTAGCTCAAATTTGATGCCAGTCACGCACTCACAGCGATGTCCTCCGTCGCTGAGCATTTGAAAATATGAGCAGTTAGGGATTCGGGTTTCTGAAAGCCAGAAATCTCAGCACATAGTAAAGTAATCTTTGAGTCATTTGTATTGATCAACAGCCCTATCGGCCCCTCACAGATGTATTATTGTCATTTTCATTAGGCTATGGGGCGATAAAACCTTCCTTATTGCACTTTTGAAACACAAAAAAAGTATTCAAATATTTGGCATAGGGAAAAGGATAAAGACATAGAAATTGCAGTAAGTTATACAGAGAATAAAGTCTGATTACATGAAATCAGAGTGTAAGGGGAAATGTAGGCACAGGGTATGAGAGAAAGCATTATGAGAACAGGAAAGTTCAGATAAGTAGGCCACGTTTGGATGCTCCCGTTCACCTTGGGGCTTTGTGAGTTTCAGCGCTAGTAATTGCGCAATTGAAGCCGCAGGCCTGGCAAAGATACCATATCTACAGAACAAGGAAGGAAGTTCTGCAGTCACAACGCTTATGTAATATGTAAATATATAACAGGACAAAGAGTGATACACTAAAAGATGTATATACAGTGCAATTAAGCAATGATTCTTAATCCTGAGTGAACTCTTGAGTCATGCATCTAAAAATTAACGATGCAATTATCATAATCATATTCTGGTTGGAGCACTCCTGCACAGGTTGTTATTATCCTGTGTTATCTCAATATTTACTTTACTGATAATAGTCTCTCGATATGTTATTACAGAGCAAAAAGTAAATGAATGTAATGAGTCAGTGTTAAGAGAAAAAGAGTTTTACTATGATTCCCTGAATGAAATTTGAGCAGCACCCCATGTACCTCTAACAGTGAAGTTTCAAGTCCTACTTGAAGACTACAGCAATATACTCAGCAAATTACTAAATAGACAGAATACAATGGAGCAGAATTGGCTATTATCATTAATTTATTTCCAAGTGGAATAGCTTTAGCTTGGTTCATTGGCCAGTTTCCCTTGATATTCTCAGGGTCTGAAATGATCCTTTCCTAATGATTGCCACATAATGATCTAAAAGGCAAAACTAATTACGTATTGTCTCCTCTAGTCCCAGACACATAATAAATATGGCCACAGGATCTCTATGTCCAGTTCGTCCCTCTTATTATATTGAATTGCTGGCATTAATAAAGTGTTCAGAGTGATAACTCTGAACACTCATATACTCAGTAACGATACTCAAGGCTTAGATGGCCAGCAGTTCTGACAGCAAGAAATGAAGTGAAAATTCAGATTCCAATTTGATTCAAATGTTTCCTGTCAACAAGGCATTCCTGTGCAATTAAAACAACAATTCTGAATCAAGTCAAGGCACCAAGGTTCAAGAGGTCGTCTGTCAGAGTCACCTGATATATGACTACCCTTAAAGCATGTGTAAAAACGCTTCACTTCATTTCACGTCAGCAATGCCACAAGCTGCGCATATTTCTCAGCACTCATCTAATTATAGGGGTCAGCCAGCACTGCAGAAGGAAGAGGGCATCTTGAGAGATTTGCATTCATGTCATGAGTGGGGTTCAGATCATTTGCAAAGCCATCAACTGGATGTCCTTTCATATCCGAAGTCTCTGCTGTCCTATCACTCCTACACGCTGGGGATCTTAATGATGGTTCTCTTATTTGCAGTTATTTCAGGAAATTCAATGACTTACTTGCCAGGGTCATGAGCAAAATGAACAAGACAAGCATCTTTGAAGATTATGATAATGGAAACGGAGGGCAAAATTGGAATTGTTTTAAAATTCACCCGCACGTTCCACATCTTATTATCCTTCCGCTTGGCAGCCACCCATTTTCAAAGGCGTGATAAAAATACACATTAGATACATTCACTGCCATTGCCATGTAGCAGAGAATTTTATGGCCTGTAAAGTTTGGCATTTCAGAATGAAAAAAATAAACACTCTTCACTGCAAAACTAAAAGACAAGGATCAGAGATGCACTGGGAAGACGGATGTTAGTCCATCCACAAAATGGTCGTTAAGATTTACTCAGCACAGCAGATGGAAAGCGCAATCCTGCATCATATAATTTCCTCTGAATTCTGACGTTCGATATTGCAGACGCCTGTATTGAGATGAAAATTGATACCTTCAATTCTTGGTGGGAGCTTGATACACCCCCGAACTAAGGGCCAGATGGCTGCAGACTAAAACATACTTTAAGAGGGAGGATGTTGTTTCAAAAGGCAAACTCATGCAAATCAGGTCCACAGTGAAGCTGTTGACTCATGCAATTTCACAGTGTTTACCAATAACAAATTGGAATGGAACATTAATAGTGCTTTCTGAGCAAAAAACTGGATAAGGCTAAATGTTCAGAGGAATATGTTATTACAGCCGACCTCAGAACTGAAATGTTACATTAGCAAATTATGGAAAGTTTAGCAAGCGCCCTGCATGAAATGGTTGTCGAGGAAGGACACAGTGACCTCAGAAAATACACAAACATTAAAGAAATGTTAGTTACGGAGCTTGATCTCCGGGAACTAAACACCACGGAGTGACTGAAACACAAGCAATTACATCGACTGGGCAGGCTTTGTTGCCACATGCTCAATAGCGGTGCGTCCAGTCTGCCTCACTGCAGAATTATTCATTTCATTCAGAAACTGCCAGTGTTTTGGCTAATTCTTCCAACGGCTCATTACTGATTCGCAAGGCAGAGTTTCCCTATTTTTGATCATTATTAGTAGGGAATGGTAATGTTCTGATAAATAAATATACCCTGAAGTAGATGCTGTAGGGGTTTTGCAAACCTGTACAGTACGCTTGTACTTCTATATAGCGTATATAATAGTCAAATGAATGATAAATGACAAGATTGTTTTTATTAATTCCTTGTTCACTAAAGAATAAATAAATAAAATAGAAAGACATTTGGTTGGCATAAACAATGGTCATAATCATGTTCTCTTCTTTTTCTTTCTTTCTTTTTTTTGTAACTAACCCATGATGGCATCACCCAATCAGATGGTACATTATTTATTTATTGTTTTTTCACTCATTGACACTGATGAAGCCCTGAAGGATGAAACATCTGTCAAATAGATCAACCTTTCACCTGTAAAACTTTAGTCCAGACCTTCCTCGTTATGATTAGTTTTTCTAACTGCTCATTACTGGTTCAGAAGGCAGAGTGACTACTATTAGCAGGGAAAGGTGATGTGCTAGTAAAGAAATGTGCTCTAAATAAGATGTTGCAGGGGTTTTGTGGACTGCAGTGTTGTGCCTAAGCTGTTTTGATGAGGTCTCACAGCATGTATGAGTACAGTATTTTAATACACATTGTTAGTCATAGTATTAAAAAGAAATCCCCCCCTCCTCGTTCACCACGGTGGACATCTGGAGTGCAGTAGCAGCTAGAGGAGTTTGGAAGGACACGGCAGACTGCAGGGAAAGCCAGGTAGGTGTATGCGGGGGCGTGAAGCAACCAGGTGCTGTGAAGTGTGAGACTCTGCCCTCCCAGCTGATGATCAAAGACGGGCATAACTGCCACTGATGACCATGGCTGCTGGCCAGCCCAAGTGCACAATGTGGACCACGATGGGACCTGTCAGCGGAGATGAGCCGGATCAAGGCAATGCCAGGTTAGAGGGAAAAAAAAAACATAGAGTACGCTGTGCACCACCAGCAGCATAAACAACACAGTAGCTCCACAGCAGATCCACAGAAAAACACGCATTTCTCAATGTGTCGTCAATTATCTTCAAATCCTCTCTGCTTTGACTAACCTTGAGTTCCCTCACTTAGTCCACAACGGCCACTTTTTGGTCCCATGTTTTAAAGAGGGTTTCGTGACTGGGGAGATTACGCAGAATGTTCTGTTAGAATTAGAGGATATGTCCCCCCAGCCAGCCAGGAAAGATAATACTAATGATGTCTTGTGGGATCCTCCACTAGAAGGACTCCTGATCTAGATCCAGGGGGATCCACTGTGACTTCTGGCACACCACTCCGGCACACTGGAGTTCACGATAAGTCCTGCTAATAATTTTCCTCTAATAGAATTATACTCGTGATAAAAAAAAAAAAAAAAAAAACTTTCCATAA
>OMKZ01015698.1:38636-52800 GCA_900302535.1 Neoniphon sammara | reverse complement strand
TGTGTGTGTGTGTGTGTGTGTGTGTGTGTGTGTGTGTGTGTGTGTGTGTGTGTGTGTGTGTGTGTGTGGCATGGCAGAAACAGTAGCTTGCAATAACACACCAGTCATTTCTTGTGAAGGATAATGTACACAAAATGCAGATGAGCCAGACACTTCTCATGCATAGTGACATAATAAAACAACATATCTTATTTCCTCTTGGGCTACAGTATTTGATCACATATGGAGCTGGCCTCGTTCTGGGATGGAAAAATTCAGTCTTGAGCCTTATGGAGGAGATGTGGCTGTATTTCAGAGGTTTTCCAAGTGGGACGCAGGCCTCCCCAGGTGGGTACCAAATAGTTTCAAGGAAGACTCAAAGAATGAGGGTGAAAAAGATGTTCATACAAGACTTCTCATAACCTGTTTTTTTTTAGCAAAAGGAGACCATGCTAGAATAGTCTAGATGTCTGTCATTTGATTAAAAGGATAATTTGGAGATAGCTCTGGGGAATGTTACTATTTTTCCTATTCTCCAATGGTCAGACAAGCTAATAGATGCCTTTGGAGTCGGCTCTTTGTGTGTATTTGCATGCAGTTTGAAGTTATGTCGAACAGCAACATTAGGCTCTCTCAGTTGTTGAATGCCTGTGATCAAAAAGCAGCTACATGATCCCACACACATCCAGGAATCTTTTTCTCCACTTCGTCCAAAGAGACGATGACAGTTTCAGACTTTGAAAAATCCCTGCTTCGGGATCTGTTGTTTTTAGGGAATGAGCTCAGTGAAGACCCAGTCAGGAATGCCCTGCATGTTTCTGCATTTAAGTCAGAAAAAATAAAACTCTGCTGTATATTAAAGCTACCATTTCCAGTTAGAAGAAGGTAACTGGAACAGAAAGACAATAATATACTATGCTACTCAGAAGTTGAGATATGTGATTCCATGCATTAAAAAATGGGAAAAACTAAGCTCCAATTTGAATTATATATTTGAATACAAAATATGGATAACATTTTTGTATTCCGTTACATCCCAGTGCCTACTTGATAACACCACTGACACACCTGCTCTTATCCATCCTTCTTTCTTCTGATATCAAAGCCAGGCATCCACAGAAGCCCTCGCCCTGGTTCAACAGCACCAGAGATAGTTACATTCGACCTTACTGTATGTATTGGTAAAAATCCATCCGACATCTGCTCAGCTGTGACTTCTCTGCTTTCAAGTTTCTCAATAAACAATCACACGAGGATAGGTTTCTCTCTCTACGGCTCAAAAGCTGCATCATATATGAATAATTTCAAAAGGTATTCTGCAAGCACATGAAGTATAGAATAGAGTCATTCACCTTTAAACAGGTAGCACAGTAAGATGTAAGGCAACCAAGCTGGCTCGTCTCTCACTTGAAACACAGTTCATGTAAAACTTTAATCTATCTTCCCCAAAAGCACAATGTGATACCTCGCAAAGTAGATGATAGATGCAGCACAACATTAAATAGCAAATAAATAATTGAGAAGCTCCGGCATGCAAGGTTTATCGGGAGCCAAATGTAAAAAGGTTTTCTAAATGTATGATCTCCCAGATAATTGGATGTGCTGAATGCACTGAAACCACTTGCTTGGTGCGCCACAACCTTAGCCTTAATTGTCTCTGCTTGTGGCAATTGCCTGCTGCAGAGATTGCTTGCCTTCATGCGCACATTGCCCTCCACAGATTGGACAGGCTTTTGTGCACCACTTAATTTTCAATCAGATCCGATCCTGGCTAAGTTGCTGTGCAGCGCAGGGGGAAGATGGGGGTCATATGCTCTCCCCAGCGCTAATGAGAAGCTTCAGTCAACACATGGCTGTCATTTTTTATCCTGTCTTCCATAGCAGATAAGAGGCAGAGAGAAGGTCTGGCTGACAGGGCCTGTCCATTTCCAACATAGATTCATCCAGCTGGGACCAGAACCAATAGTGGCTCGCCTTCTTTGCATATGGGTGTCAATTCAAAAGCAATCATTGCAAACAGCTCTAAGCCTAATCTTGCCCGAGGGACTAATTGTCTGTCTATCAAATTAATCTGATGCAGAATCTTTTCAGGGATCTGAGATGCCCGGGACTTATCTGCTTATACAATCTGTTTTCAATAAGACATCACACCAACACTTCAATATATAAAGGTTCAGTAAATTCACTATATTAAAATGCTAAAACAAATTTTGATTGTGTTCTGAATATTTGCTTGAAGGTTGAGTGACAGAGGACTCGAGGGTTTCACTTGGATCTCCAGAAGGTTGGATAGGTGTCCGTCTGAAATAACCAGACCCATACATCACTAATAAAAACCTTTTTTAGTGTGGCAGTTATTGGGTTGAACGCCCTACGGCCTTGCAGAGAAACGGTGCAATCTCTCCACTGACAGATCCAGACTGCAAAACAATTTAAACTAATATTGAAATGACAGGAATTCATTATTATGCTGTGATAATGAGTATATAGCTCCTTATTGCTAGGTAAATTGAAACCATCACCTGGAGGAGAAGTAATTAAATGACACATTTAACATGCCATCTAGGGCATATTCCATTTTACCCACTAATAACCCCTGAATCGTAATTACGTCTGGATTATTTGGCTGTAAGCTCCATTACATTTGCAATTATCCATTTCCCCCCAACTGGCATGGTGACTTTTGTGTTTGCAGGGAAGAACAAATGCTCTGCAGCCATGTTTTATAAAGGCCATCCTCTGATTATTTTTCTTTTCTTTCCTTCTTTTGTTTAGGGGGGTTCTTTTTTTTATACAAAGGACTAACGTTAACTTTCACACTGGGTGAATACATTAACAGAAGTTGAGAAAGGCGCACTAAATAGTTGCAGAGAGTTGAGGAGAAAACAATGCCTTCAGCAAGGGATTCGAATCACTCCAACAGGTTCCCATGTCCTTTCCCCAGTGCTCACATCCAATGAGAAATTGATTACATATCAGTCACAGTAGAAAGAAAAACCGTCTGGACTGAGCAAAGGGCAAGATGAGAGGGAAAAAAAGAGCGTTGTTTTTTTTTCTTTTTTTCAGCTCCTGTTGATCTAATATTGATTGTCTGATGTTGGTCAAATATCCCACTCTGCATTGCGGATAGATGCTGATTGTGGGTCTTGGGGTGGGGGAGGGGGTGGGTGGAAGTGTCTGACAAAACAGGACACATGAGAGAAGCTGATTAGGATGTCACCCACCAGGGATGTATCATTGATCTGAATGCCGGTTTCTCTGATTGGGATGAAACAGATGCTCTGATTGTTAAGAAAGCCTTGCCTATGCTGCCTCTACGTTGGATATGCTCTCAATGTGTGCCAAGTCATGATGCTGCTATTATAACCGGTTTTGTATGCTGGCAATCGTACAGTTTAGGGAATTGTTGTAAAACCTTGTAAGTGTTTTGCTGCCTTTGGTTTGGCTTTGTTCAGCACTAAATTGAACATTTCAACGGAAGAACGCACCCATGGTTAGAAGAATGTGCTGTTTGTTTGCCTTTTTTTGTTTTGTTTTGGTTTGTTTTGGATTCAGGATCCAAGAGTGCTGCACCCAAAACTCTCTGCTATAAAGGCTTCAGAGGGATTCATGTGCAAGGGTATATATAGATCCAATATGCTGTTGCCACTCTCCTATAAAGTTCCTTTTCAGAGTTTGAAAGTGAGCTTGGAAACTCTCTTGAATCAATGCAGAGACTCAGTCAATGGCTCATGAATATTATGAATATGCGGTCTTTGAAGAGTCTGCAACTTTTCCCTTTCACCCCAACTGGAACAAAGGTTCAGAGTGTCAGGAGCTGTTACTTCGCTGATGTCTAGCTTTACAAAACGGAGAGTAGCCGTGTTTCCAGGGACCAAAAATAATTGGTGTGTTTATACAATCAATGGTAGCAAGCACAGTCAACCTTCTCTGGGGAAATATGAGCTCTATAGTGCTACCACCTGCTCCTGATTCCAAAAGTAAACCATGCATTTCAGAAAGAACCGCATGACTTCATGTTTCAGATTGTTCGGTACATTGCATTCCCCATGCAGTCTTATGCTATACGTTATGTTAGCTGTGGAATGTTAAATATTGCATGCCACTACTAGATAATGTTTTCTGTTGTGCTTGTAGGATCTGATGTGTTACGATTTTACTAGAATGAACACTGATGTAGAAATCGAGCTTGGAGGTTAGAGGAAACGGGAGTGGGTGTTGGGTGTTATCAGAGTCATGAGCACCTGCCTTCACAGATATTTCACTAAAATTATGTCCACAACCACTCAAGTAAATTTAACAATAACCTCTAGCGTCCCAGAACCAGCCCCCTCTGAAACTTATGCCTAAGTACCTCTAACATTTCTCAAAATGCACAAGACTGTCACACCTAAAACATAATGAACAATTTCTCGGCTGACTCCATCCACTAATCCTGGGTGTGGTGGCTGAACATGTATCTTTGTTGGAGTAATGTTGTATTTTTGCAAATCCATTCTGAGCCTTTTAAGCCCAGGGTGGGAAACTAACTGTTTCTGTCTATCAGCCAAAGTGTCTGGTGCTTCCCAAAAAATCCACCAGAGACTTTTACTATTTTACCAACCAACTAGAAGCCGATTATAAGGGAACTTCCAAATGAGAGGTGGTTACCTGCCAAAGTGGGCGGCGGACTAGACGGGCTTAGCAACAAGCATTTGGCTGATGGCTGGTGTTGATTTCCCACCCTGCTTGTGCCTCTAGCTCAGAGATATTTCAGTTATTCCTCTTCTTCTAAGTTGAAAGTATGTCTACTTGATGCACTTTCATTTTCCAGTTCCTCTAGGTCATAAGTAACCTAGATGTGGTCCTGTGTGGCGCAGTGGGAAGGGCATGACATTAAAACTGCCCAGGGGTAGGCAGAGGGCCACCCATATTAAACTGCATGCACTCATAGTGCTGCAAGTCACTTTGGATAAAAGCGTGCATCAAATCATCTATGTTATGCAGGTAAATTTCCTTAATCCAGTGACATGTTTCGCTAAAACTGCCACCAGTGATTCATCAGATGTCTGCATCAGATTATTTTTTCAGAGTCACTTTATTTCCCAAGTGCACAAAATGTACTGGAATTTATCTTGGCACCACTGGTACAGGGACATCCTTCAAATGTATAGTAAACCAAGAACATATTTGCACAGGTCGCGGATCTTTTTATCTAAAGCACCTTATCGTACCATGATACATTTCTAGCCCTGGCCGCAGTGGGATCAAACCCTTTAAACAAACTCAAATCAAACCCCAAAGGTTACAAGACAATAGACTCTTGCATACAATGAAAAGAGAACAGTGCATACAATATGCAGTAGACTACACACATCATGTATTATAGAAAGGTCACATGGGCTCTTACCTTTGTAGAAGCACTCCTCACTGTGCATGATGGTAATCCTGTGCCCTCTGAGGCAGGACGCCCGATGGAGCTCACAGTGGTTCTGGTACAGCTTCCCATCTGAACCGCACACGGGTTTATAGTGCGGTTTACAGCGATCCAAACACTTACACTCCCCTTGGCCGGTCTCATGGTTGACCACACAGTGACGCCCCAAGCCACAGTACTTGTGTTCACATGGACCAGGGTAGCCATTGTGTCCCATAAAGCCTGGGGAAACACAAAATAAAGATGTCAAAGCATGTTGCTGTTATCAGATCAAATCAAACACTGTATGTGCGAAAGCACATTCGAAAGGCTGAAAATGCAGTTTCTTTATGATGCTCATGTCTTGTTGAAAAAATACAGTTGATTTTTAAGCTACAGCTCACAGAAACCAATGACAACTAAACATCTGATTCTAGCAAGGTTCGAGACAGAAGGTGTGGTAAGTAGTTTGACCGTCCTTGCGTTGGAAAAACCTAGGTTCAAGTTCTTCTGAAAGCAATTATCTGCTCTGCTGAAGTGTCCTTGAGCAAGACACTACAAGTTCCAGATGTGCTGCTCAGTAACTGACCCTGACCTCTGGCCTCCCTGTGGAGGAGGCAGGAAGAAAGTGAACCTCCCAATGTGAATTACTAGAATAGCACGAAAAAGATAATAAGAATTGAAGCTATGTGCTGTTTCAGCATAAGGATGTGCTGTTTCTGTGGAGGAGAAAAAAAGAAATTGTCGTCTATACGCTGTACATATTAATAGAATCTGGGTGGTAGGAGATTGTTTCAATTACAAAGGATTTACAAGAACACGAATTGCCCCAAAGAAAAGATTTGTGTGATATTCTCTTGTGTTTTGGGTGTAGAGGGGATTCTGTTGTGCTCCGCCATCTCAAACTGTATGAACACTAACAAGTCTTGACAGGCCACAGATCAGCCTATACAGTAACCCGTGAACCACATCAAATGTATTGGCTCTCTAATGGCAGCTTGCTCAATCCTCGATCTCTTAGGTAGGAGCTCTGTTGCCCTTTTGAACAGTCCTCATCGGCTGGGAGAGAGGAACATGATCAGCAAAGCAGAAAAAAAAAAACAATGGGGCTAATAGCTTTTAAGGCTATGGATTAAGTTGTGAATATCGAGACGATTGGTAACGATTACAAAGCCAGCAATTATTGGTTTGTCCACTGCTTACTCCATTTGTAAAAAGGCCACTGTGCTTAGACTGGTAAGTGCATTGTCCTTATGCAAATTATAAGGTGCAGCACTACAATCAACAAAGAAAATGTGTCTCAGCATCCAATTTCACCGCATGAGGAAAACATTTTCAGTGGAATGGATGAAAGCGAAAACGTTCTGTCTGCCATGTAATTTAATTAAATAAATACCCGATTCCTGTGCACCGACCACCAGTCACTCCAGCACACAGCGCTGTCACGGCATGATGAATGGAAGGTCTGACACCACGTTGTCCACAGCAAACAGCCCGATCTCATAAGATTTTGTGGAATGAGCACGATGTAAATCAAATGATATACTCCACAGGCACTCATCTGACATTGAAACCACAAGGAGGTCAGGGTGAGGGATAGGTGTATGTTTGCTTTTTACCTCTGGTGATTTGGGTTCAATTCCCAGCTTGTGCAAATCATTTTCAGCAAACCTTACCTTACCATAAACCAAACTGTTTTAGCTGCTTTACCTTAATTAAAATTTTAGTTTCCTAAACCTCACCATGACCTTAGCCAGCACTGTTTGAATTATGTAAACTTTGATGTTGATGTTAAGCTTGACATTAACCATAGTTGCTTTACTGTACTGCAATTGTCTAACCTTGACCTTAACCTTCATTTTGACCTTAACCAGTTTAGTTACCCATATGGAAATGCAATACATATACATATAAGGGATTTCAATATATAGCTTATATGTCCATCATAAATACCCATATGTGTCCTGAACCAGCCTCCACACTCATAAATGTATGTTAAGCAGGTATGGGTGTACATGTGGGGGTAAATATCTTTGGTCATATTTCTCTGGCATAGGTCGCATTAGATTTCTTTATAGCTTATGATTTCACATGACAAACATGAAAGTGGCCTGTCCAATCCATCATACATACGTTACATACTGCAGTCCTCCTGTGGCGAAGGAACATCATTTTCACATTGTTTGTGTCCACAGCATGTGATTTGCATTTCACAGCTGGTGCTTATTTCATTGCATTTTGTAAAAGTGTGTTGCAGCAACTGCAGGAAAACACAGAGTAGCAGGGCAGCCTTGAGAGACTGTCTCCACAAAAATACTCACTGTAAATCACTCCGGATGAGATTGACCACCAAAACTGTGTGTGTGGAAAATGTAAACATAATTTCACTGATTGATGAGCTCACAGTTTGGGCTGTCGAAACTTCTTGCCTGTATTGCACCCTCTCTGTGTTGCACTGACCAATAAATATCGACTGCAGAGTCCTCAGTGGGTGGTACTTCAGTGCATTAATTACAATGTCTAATGCATCTAGGATTTGAGCAGCATGGTTTCCAAATACATAAACACACATGGAAAGCAAGATAAAATGTTCAGCACTCATTGATATACAAACTTGTATATCACTGCTGTTGCAGAAATATTTTGCTTCCAAGCTCTTTTTCCCATACAGTATCAGCATCTTGATCTCAGATATGATGTCAAACAGTAAACACTTGTCTCTTTTGCACAGTCTGGGTTTCTACTGCGTTTAGCATATCACTGTTGCCAGCTGAAGACAACATAACTGCAATTTCATTGTTTTCCTTTTGCTATTTGCTAAAGTTTATAACATTTATGTCCTGGATGACCTTCATGACCCTTAGCAAATGAAGCCGAAATGATCAAAATTATAATTTTGAAAATATATGAATGAGAAAATAAACATTCTTTATTCCTGAAAATCTTACAGACGTGGGGTTTTCTACTAAAGGAAGTGAATGTACAAGCCTAACTTCTGACAGGTGGATGGAAGGTAAACAAACTGTCTTGAAGTGCTAAGCCTCAGTCAGACCCCTAACATCTCCCCACACACAGGCCTGCATTATCCTCTAGCCGTCACAGAGGATTTGGACGATACGAGTGTGTACACTGTGACCTGATTGGAGCCAGTCAATTTGCTAGTTTATTAATTCCCCACGGTACCCTGGCATAATGATTATTCAGTGGGAATTTGTGTCGCACAGCCAGGCGTCCTCTGCCACCAGTGGGGTCAGCGAAGGGCAAAGCCATTTGTTATCAGTATGCACGTCACACAGCCTGGTGATCAGCTGGCATCAGAGACAAATGACTAATTCTGCACAGCCATTCATTTATTGATGACTTATTGCTTTGGACGGGGAGGGCAGGATTAGGGATGCACAATGTCCAGTGTGCACCTGACCGTCATTGTTAGAGTTTCACACTCTAACAGCACTCTGGTAAGTTTGCTGAAATTCAGACTTGGGTTTGCCTACTATTACGCCACCCTGCAGCCCATTATATAATATTGGCATGACACAATATAATGCAGTCCAACACAATAGAATATGATCCATGCTCAGTGTGATAGAGAATGAAATTGATCACTGATAAGTATTGTTAATCAGCAAACTGTCTCAGCGCAGACAATAGCTTAAAGATGTGAGGAAAATTATTATGAATGATCTCATTAAAAACAACAAGGCAGGCAATAAATCTGCCCTGTGCAGGTAGGGTGCGAACATTTATTCCGACCATGTAGACAACACCAAGGTCTTGACATATGTGACTCCCGTGTGCATCACTTCAAGGGCATCATCCCTCGATGCATGCGTAATGAAGTGAATATTGTTTAAAAGGGTAACAGACGCACTTGGACATGGCCGACACGATCAGACTGTCGCTGCAGATGGATCAAAGTGTCGCTGCCGCAGTAAAAGACAAGCTTAAGAAAAACAGTATGATGGACACTTTCTCCCACAAATGTGTAACAACCTGCTCTTTGTGTAAATCCTTTTGAGCTGCTGTCTAACATCACAGGGGCTCATGCTGAATCGCAATGCTCACATTCATTTAAGCAGTATGCCAAACATTTTGAAGCGCACTCACTCTCAGATATACATCTTTTTTTTCCCAACAAACTATATTGCGTTTCCTATTTCTGGAATGCCTTTTCCCTTCTCCCTAAACTAAGAATGTTCGTCTGGTACCCATCTGATGTTTTCCATTACAGCAGCTCAGAGTCCTGAGGGAGAGAGCAGAGTGTGGTAAACAACAGTCAGAGGCTCTAAGCTCACTAGGCGCACTGAGTTAAGCTGGCCCACAAGGCCCATGAACGAGAACAAGGGGATGCAAATCGGAATAAACAACTACTAAAACAATGCTAAAACTTTACATGGCACATAAACAATGTCGCATTCTCTCACACCAGCTGACACCCTGCTCGATTAAGTTCCTTGAAAGCCTCTGCAGACGTCGAGCAGGTACACCGGGCTCTGCGGAGAGCGGTGGAAAGTGTGTATGTTTATAGGTGTAGCAGATAAACTAGCATTTACAGTAACAGTGGCAGTATGTATATTTTTAGCCAACCTGCTGTCATGCAAAGAAAAAGTTTAATGTATTCATGGCTGAAGGTTAGACGTCATTAAATCTGGCGTCGCTGAGTTCCTAAAAAGAGGGTTTCATTCTCCCACATTGGCTAAATTAAAATGTGACCATTAGCACCGTCTCAGCAACAGCAAGCTCCACAGCAAGCAGGAGAATGTCACCAATTTGTTGCCAGTGAATTATCTGTGACACATTTTATGGACGGAGCAATTTAATGGCCCAAAGCATGATTTATTTCCAGCATGAGTTGTACAGTAGGTATGTACATTCTTGTAGATTTCATTTATATGTTAGACCTTTAGCAGATGATCTTACAATGACTGAACTGTTTCCTTAAGAGACGTTCGGCTGCTGTGGCGATCAAACTTACAGGACAGCCTTTTTAACAAGTAAGACACTGCTGTAATAGTATTTTACTTAAAAAACACAGCAGACTTCCTATTCCTTCATAATTCAAAACGGTAATCTAATTTTGTCAGTGCTGGCAAGCGTTTCTATACTTTTTCTTGCATATGTTTTATGAGACAATACATGCCCACATACAGTATGTATCAATGTCAATATAATCTATTTAACAATGAAAAATGATCAAAAAATATTTTTATATTTGGTTTGTTTCTTTCACTCTTTATGGTTGTCCTTGGGCCTTCAACATAAGGTCTTGCACAAAAAAAACAAAAAACAAAAAAAAAAAACAAGCTGCTACACTGCCAAGCAGATAGGCTCGATAATTAGGCCTCAAGCATTTTAACAATTTCCACCCACACTCTTAAAAACATTACAAAAGAGACTGCTCTAGTGTCTACTGGAAAACTCAATTGAAAATGATAACTTTTTCATACTCCACTGTCAAATTCATGGTCATATGTCTTGAAATATGTGCAAGTATTAAGCAAGTATGCTTTATGTACATCTGACAAAGATGATTGTTGGATCAAAAATGCTCTTATCTGCTATTCTCTGCCTCAATAAATGCGTGAAAAGGCAGATAATAACAGGTAGGATCTGTGAATTTCTTGCTGACGCTCCACTGACCCATCATCTAGACTGGATTCGCGCAGGTAATCTTGGCTTTGTGCATCTTCACTGGAAAAATAATCACTGCAAGGGTTATTTTGAGTGTACCTGAGTCTAGTTAAAGATAAATCCATGGTTCTGCCCAGCTGTGGACCATTTCAAAGGCTTCTATCATCCACCAAAGTTAAGGAGGAGCTGAAGGAGTAGCACCAGCTGAAATGCACTTCCTCTCCTTCCCCCAACACCCGCTAATTGCACTGTGACAGCGCTTTCACTTGGTGGCATAAACAACTTGTGAACATTTCATGAGACGCTATTTAAGGCGTAAGAGTGTTTTCAACCCTTTGGAAGCCAGTGCCTCACTATGTTTAAAACATTGATGACTTCCCTTCCACCTCAATGACTCCGCTCCATAGACCTTCCTCTGAATGCGGCGCACAAGTGAACAAGCGAAGCCTAAATAGATTTGAGCTGGAGCGTGCAGCGCCATCGCCGCTCTCTCACCAAGTAAAACAAAAACAAAAAACGGATACTGACACAAGCACAAGCGAGGAACTGACTTTGCCCAGCAGCCAAAATAAGCTCCCTGTTCTAGATGTTGGTTTTGAGTGACAGGCACACACTCTCATCATTGAGGGCCATTGCTCTCCTTTCTGATGTTGCTTGGGTGGTTAACACTGCCTTCTGTTCCTCACTCAGTCACATGTGACTGCAGGAAGATGTGTGACATTATTTCCAATGCATGGCTGCATAGTTGGACTATAGTCTATAATTTTCCTTTGGCAGATTTTTTTTTCTTTTTCTTTTGCAACTTCAATCCAACCCTAAACGTGAACACAGGACAATTCCTTGGCATCACATATGCTATCTTTATTTAAAGAAAGAAAGGTGAGCTCTGCACTCTGAAACCTTGCCAGCCGTGTTCGCTGTCTCTGCTTTGCAACCATAAAGTACCTGCTGTAGCACACACATTGAGAGAAAGCTTTAGAAGTTCACATTTTAGACATTTAGCTCTCCTCCGGGGTGATTGAACAGTAAAATGCACTTTTCTATTTACCTTGCCAGCATTACAAGCAGCCAGTAGTGATGCACAGAAGACTCAAAGCCCTGGCTCGCTGACATAAGCTGCAACAAATATTCCTGTATTGCTAGAATGACCATGTATGAAGAATTGGTGTTAAATAAAGAAATAAAAGTCAGGGAAAAAGGTGTTAAATTTTTAAAAGGAGCGCAGGTAGAGGAAGGAAATACAGGAGAGGGGGATGTTTACCCCCGAACATCCATCTTGTAGCTCTTCTCCAAACACAAATGACAGCGCGTGAATAGACTATGCCGGTTGTTTGCGAGCTCTGACAGAACACCCAAATCAAGTCATGTCAAATTTATTCATAAAACACTGTCAAACAAACACGTTCATCACAAAGTACTATGCAGAGTACAAAGGACGTACTGTAAATAGGTTATAGAGCAGGAAAAAAAAATCTTGTATCCGACAAGCTAGTACATCCTAGTGTCTTCTGCCTTGTCAGTGGTTGAGTAAGATATCAACTTCCAAATAATTTTCTCAAATATTTATTGTGGCCTTCATATCATGGCTATTCCCTTCACTGAGATGCTCTCTAGATTAATACAATTTATATCAATTTCAGTACAAGGACCTCACTAATGTTACTGCATGGGCCTGAGTGCTCGTCTGTGTGTGGGTCCAGAGGTGAAAAGGGTCCCAAAATATTGTTCTCTAGCACACTGCTGCTTTGCGGAGATGGTAATTAAACCCACACTGTGAGATTTCAGAAACTCCAATCGTGGGACTTAATGTGTGCTTTGTGGAGACTTTTTGAGACGTGGCATTGAAAACCAATACCAACTCACACAGACCAGCCATGATGCTGTTTTCAGCCCTTTTCTCCTCCTCTCTAAAGACTCAAGCTCCTCCCACTCTTCCCCCTTCTAACATTCACAGTGGAAGAATCCAGGAAGTGAGTGAGTGCAAAAACCAAGGCAAGTATCTGCAAAAGGTGAACATTAAACATAAATAAACCCAAACTTAATGCCACTTTTATCATGCATGCTTTTTGATGAACAAACCAACTCTGCATATGATAAAATTGAGCATATTCTCATAAATAAACAATTTAATAGTATTTCTTTTTGATATAGACTTAAATAATTGTAAGCTTACTTTCCTTTCCTGCTCACTTAGTTTACTTTTCAACTGACGTGAACACTTGTAAGTCGTGCTAATGGGAATCTTTCCGACCTCAACCTTTCTTCCTGTATGAGGTGAATGCAGCATACGTAAAAAAGGCCTCGTTCTCAGTCACAAAGAGAACATGATAAAAAATGCAACAAAACACGCCACGGTTGGTTTAGCTTAACAGTTAGCCTGCAGGCACAGAGTTAAGCAAAGTTTGTCCTGGACTGGGCAACGTACTGCCGTGACAAATTTAAAACATAACTGTGCACTCCATCTTGTGTTTAGACAGAAATGGCATTTCTTTAGTAGAAAAATAAAGTAGCCTGCACAGAGCTAACCAACTTCAATGATAAGGTGATGATAATAATGGTGATAATGGTTTTTAAATAGTGGGTATTTCATAAGGAAGAGCCCAAGCTGATGTATAATTTGAGTGTCATCAAAAACTCTAATGCTAAAATGCTTTTAAAAAAATGTACCTTTTTTCAAAAATTACAAAATGTTCAACTTTTATTCATGAAGACAGTAGTGGACACCCGTTGACCTTTGAATATGAGCAGAATAGCCCACTATCATGTGTCTACTTTCCTGCAGGATTGCTAAAACATACCTCCTACATCCACTCAAGCGCACTGCTGTATTGAGATACAGCTAATGTTAACCAAGCAACTATTATGGATAAATTTGTGCATTCAGTTTTACAGTTAATTAACTTACCATCTCCTCATGCTTTAGTAGCTGTTATTTTCAATTCTAGACATTTTCTGCAATTCACATGGAGATTACAACATTTGTACTCTGTAATGGATGTAATGTAAAATGTTACAACATGTATACAAAACCTGCTCTTTTGTATAATCAAGACTAAATATAATTTGTTATTTCCGCTCTTGTCTATATGTGTGTGTATATGTGTGTGAGAGAGAGAGAGAGAGAGAGAGTGTGTGTGTGTGTGTGTGTGTGTGTGTGTG
>OMKZ01015698.1:25491-38616 GCA_900302535.1 Neoniphon sammara | reverse complement strand
GTGCTTCTGTGCATGGATTTGAGAGCACCTGGCAGCCACTTGGCGCCTTTCCGTCCCATTTCATTTCTCAGCCTAATGAGTGAACTTGGGCCCAGTTTCTCCCTCATTCTGTTCACATCAGGATATAGCACTAAACCAACAACCTCATGTGTCAGAGAGTAAGCACATGCTCCCCCTAATGCTATTTCACATTACACTGTGTTGTCTGGCTGGCTGGCTGGCTGGCAAACACCAACAACGCTCAACAACTGTACAGTTTCTCTTAGGTCTGATATTTTTGCTTTGCTTTCTCCTTTGTGGTCCTTGTGCTCTTGAGATGATTGCGTGACTGCGTGTGTGTCTTCTTGTGTATCTGTACTTAAGAGGATTGAATGACCTCACAAAGATAGAAACATGACTTGGGTTTAGGATTTATACACGAATCAGGATTTGCACTGTAGGTTTTCTCTTTCTGCAGATGAGGCTGGAATAAGGGTTGGTTAGGGTTCATTTTTGGTTAGGATTAGGGGTGTGATGTAGGGTTAAAATTAAAAATAGGATCAGATTAGGTTAAGCTAAGTCCTAAGGTTAAGGCTAGGATTTTTTTAGAGTTAGGACTTTACAGCTGTTATCTCCATAAAGGTTGCTATTTTGTAAAAAGTTTTTTTTGTTTTGTTTTGTTTTGTTTTATCAACTGATAATTTATAATAATAGGATAGAACAATATTTTATTATGACATTTTTCTTTTAGGCCCAGTAGCTGTATTCTAGGAACAGGTCTCCATTTTTGTGTTTTTACAAATTTTGGAATAAAACTTCCTTAAAAACTCTCATAGCTGCCTCTCTCTGCCCCAGGTTCAAAAGCAAAGGAGATGGATCAAGGATTTGTTGTATAGCCTACAGAGGGCTAGTCCCTTTAAACTCAATAGGGGCCTTTTTCAAAGGGCAAAAATATCAAGTGTCACTAAAAAACAGGACATGAACTGAATAGTGAAGAGATTAAAGCAGATATTGCTCCTCTCTGGTTAAAAAAAAATAAAAATCTGAAAAAGTATGTTTTTTTGCAATGACGAAACACATAAAAGATCATCTGAGTTTTCAGTTTAAGACAGAAAAACAACACCAGAATTGCAAGTTATATTCTCACCCAGCTGCAGTGATAAGCTGAGACAAAAACACGCAACAAGACAAGAGTGTACTGTCAGTCAGCAGGCCTTTTTTTATTTCACTTGGTATGCAAACACTGATACTAACTGTGCAACAACAAAGTGCTTGGAGGCATAATCTGGAATCTGAGTGTGTTAGACATGCTAAGACCTTCGCCATTTTGACTCATAAGGTCTATTTATGTTCCCTAAATTCACCCCAAATGCTGTCTTAGATATTAATGCCGTTGTCGCCCGCTGTGAGGCGATTAATGTCAAGCTCCTGAGGGGAAGTTGGATATAGAGTTCTGAGAAATCCCTAAAAAAAAAAAAAAAAGGGTTCTCTTGCAATGCTTATGAAGTGGCATTCACTTTTGGTTATTACAGTTCATCCTAGTTGCTCTTATGGTGTGTGTGAGAATGTGTGGAGCTCCTCTGCAGTTGTTTTAAGCCTGGACTCTGGTGTGGTCCTCCCATTCGGATAAAAGGTACATTAAATCTCAGCCGAGAGCAGGAACCACCCTTCAAGATAATGTTCTCCCTATGATTTCTGTGTTGACCTTCAGAGGATAAAAAAATAGGCCATCATCACCGGGCCTTCATCATTACCCACTGTCAGTACCACAGGTTCATGCGGATCACTGGGAATTATTGATGAATCTCAATTAAATTCGTCTCACCCCATTTAATTCCACATATTCAGGATATGATTTGTCAAAAATTATGGGTATCAACATCCTGGGAGTCATTTATAGGCTGAAGATAAGTGTTGATGGTAATAATGTTGATCTTGCTAACTAGCATATGAGGTTTCTTTTGCCGTGTGTGATGATCACCAGGACACTTATCACACAATTTCATGGTTCTTGATTGTCTTATTGGCATTTTTGCATACACAGTAATACTACAGCAAGGTCATGAGACAATTTAAAAGCCTGAAAATAATTTGCATGTCATAGTACTATACTGTGTATTAAAGGGGTGTGCCACTCAATTTAAGGGTTCATAAATGTTATTCCTATGGCTAAGGACAGTCCAATTAATATTTATGAATGCGAAAAACTCCCGAAGCCAGAGAACTATGATTTTAACCTCTGATGTAATCACGATTTAAAATCAGTGGAATGTAAATCTGTGGAATGAAATGGAAATGATGGTAAAAAAAGGGACTGGGAAAGCACCTGGAAGGGTTTTCTGAAGATAAGGGTGCTTTCCAATATCAGAAGTGATGACAGGACTAGCTCATTTGGTATTACAAAACCAAGCAACCACAAAATTCTCAAAAAAAAAAAAAAAAAAAAAAAAAAAAATCTCCTGTTCACTTTTAGTGGGGCAGCTACAGTTTCTAGGGGTGGAAATAGTGCTTAATCTCATACTCAAGTATAAGTACTGTAATTTGCTGAAAATTTTCTTGAATCAGATAGAAATTAAAATCTTTAAAATATGCTCAGAGTAAAAGTTACTGAGTTACTATATGAAGATTAAAAAAGCATGCATACATATGATCTTTCCAATGCAATGTAAAAAGGAAGAGGGGAGAGATAGGGCAAATTCATTCATTCATTCATTCATTCATTTAGCTACATAATAGATTTGATGTGTTATTCAATTTTTTCTATTTACAACTATTTATGCGGCTACTGCACATTCTTGAATCTGATTGGCTGGAGGGTGTCCATTAAAACTTTACACCTAAAACATAGAGGCTGTCAGCAGTTTAATCCACTGCTCTATATCAGTGGTCACCAGTACATTCAGCTTATTGAAGCTAGCCATAACAACAATAAACAGCTACATTAACCAGCTGCGTAGTGGTAACCTCACTCCTTTGGCCTACTTTAGCAGTAAGCCGCCATACCCTGGTCTGTTTTTAAAATCCCAATTCTCGATTCTTTCCCAAAAATTAACACCGACATAACGTTAACAGCAATACTGAGCTATTTGAGCTATATTTGTGCAGACGTACTGTTTTTTAACCCATTTTGGGAAATCCACTGTTTACAATGCTGTGGCTCAGGTTGAATAGCCGTATCAGCATTGTGTCTCCATTGCGAGGCTCTTCCAGACCTGTAACAAAATAATGTGGCAGCAAAGTTTTATACACAGAGCAAATCACTGCATTGTAGGCTACTGTGCTAATGCCTCTGTGCAAATTTGAAACACTGTTTAAGATGTTAGGAATAGCTAAATTGATTAAATTCAGTGCTCTCTTTTTATACTCAAAGTTACATTTTTAGATTTTCACTGTGGGAACAACAGCCTTTTCATGAAGCCAGGTGTCTTTATGGTACACACAGTAGGCTTCTTGTGGTTATGAATATTCAGCTCATGCAAATATTGACTTTTCTCATGTACATCCGATCTCCAAGGGCTGCAGCTAAGACTTGGGTGAGAAAAATATCTTCACACCTTCACTCTGTTTTACATTACAGTTTCAAATAAACCAAATCTGTTAAACTTGTTAAACTGCTATATAAGATTGTAACAATTATAAAAGGTAAAGTATAAGAGATCATTCTCCTTCACAATAAAGTTGCAATATGCCTTGTGGAGTTTAAAAATGTACTGTGATATCCATTATGTACAATTACAAAATGCTTAGAGGTGTTCACAATTAACTCTTTGAATTTCATGGATTCATCATCCCTTTCATCTAATTTACTCCTCATATCAAATGAGAAACAAGCAGCTTCATCTAAACTTCATCAGTCACAGGCAGCTTGGCTCAAATTTTAATCTTAATATCTAAAGTCGTGCTGATGTTACACATTGGACTTCATATTGGATATCATTGTGTGCCAGAAATGTTTTTCCATATCACATCATAAACTGCATCTACACATTGAGTCTGCTTTCTAATACTGCATTCACACCGCCGCTGAAAATATGCTTAAATTTTTTCTTTCACATGAGACACTGATCTGATGTTTTCTAACCATTTTGAACAGCAAAAACACACATGGAGCTGTATTTTTTTTTTCAATTCCAGTCTGGATCACATGGATATGTGATATGAAATCCCAGGGCATGCAACCTACATCTGACTTGTATTTCAACACTCAAATCGGCAACCACATAAGCCAAACGTCACCTGAGACTGAAGTGCCAGCAAGCAGCGCTGTTAAGGCAAGTGCTGCTGCGTTTCCCTTTTTTTTTCTTTTTCTTGCCCACACCATCATCTTGTGATGAACTTTTTGCTGTCTTGGATAAAAATTGGGCAGCAGCCAAAGAGCAAAGTCCCACGTTTAAGACAAATGTTTGACCATGTTTGGTCAAAGCCCAGGCTGCACAGTGAGTGGGAGATGTGTAGGTACAAAACAGATGTGACGTATTTTATTGTTATTCCGCGCACGCGTGTCTTTTTGACATCGCTGTCGGTTCATATTGGTATCAGCTGTGGGTTACATCCTAGAATACATATGAGCAGTCATCCAAAAAACTCAGATTCGAGAAGCAATTTGGAGTTCAGCGTGAAAGCCCGCGGTGCGAACATGGCCTAATGCTCTTTGAAGTGCAGTGTATCCATGGAAGTTGGAGCTGGCTTTCTTGCCTGAGAAGGTGACATACTTGTACGGTATTTAGGCCAGGCCTACCTGTCCCCTGATGGCTTAGTGGGTCAAGGAGCATAAGTGGCCTGTAAAACTAGCCAGAAAGTCCTCTAGGAATTGAAAGGGAAAATCCTATAGACCAGGGCCTTTTATTTTTTAATCTTGTCAGTGGTGCTCATCAGCAGATGGTGCA
Source organism: Neoniphon sammara (assembly GCA_900302535.1). NCBI lineage: Eukaryota > Metazoa > Chordata > Actinopteri > Holocentriformes > Holocentridae > Neoniphon > Neoniphon sammara. The sequence goes on along the minus strand of OMKZ01015698.1, from coordinate 33,751 downwards.
GTCTATCTTTTAAAAAAGTACCTCTTTGCCTGCCCAGAACAAGACTGTGCACTCTGTGAATCTACAATAACTTGATTAAGACTTACTGTATGAAAGCTATAGCAAATTAAATTGTGGCAAGACTCTGAAAGACTGGATGGAACAACAGGGAGTCTTCCAATAATTCTGTCTGAGAAAAGTGCTGCGCAACACAATGTTCACCGCTCTGCTACTCTGTACAGCTGTGCCGAGTTATTAAAAGTGTAACCCGGGCCCAGGGGGCGGTGTGTAATTTTAGAATTAATATACAGTTTAGGGCTTGCTGTTTGCAGCCTCTGAATTATTCAAATGTACTTCTGGTATGGGTTTGGGTCTGGTGGGGGTAAAGCAGCTGCTATGCATACAAATTAATAAATTATGTCAGTATATGAAAGAATGGGAGCTGACATAGATTAGGGAAACATAAACATTGATGCCAGGCAACAAAACAAGATGTTTGCTCCCATGCAGAGTTCAAACCTGAAAGGCTAAACTGTACTAATGGGAATGAGATGGGAAGTTTGATTTGTCATTTAAGATAGATATTGGACTCTGTCTTTGGGGAAATCTTCTGTCAGTGGCCACATTTGGATGCACAGAGGATTCTGGTCTTAACTCGGTTACTCAAGAAACTCGACGCATATACTTTGATTATGAGAAATTTGAGTAGCACGCCTGACTTACTCTAATAATAAACATCCATGTGAACTTTGTCTTGGAAAGGGTTATGAGTACATTTTGATTAGAAAACACTGCCACAGAGCATTTCACAGTTTCTTGCCATTTTTCTTCCCCATGTGGAGGAAAATTTCAATAAGACCTCGATATGAATTTGATTCCTACTGTAAGAGACTGAATTCAACATTTAATTTTGTTCATATCTGATTCCTTCGCCTGTTCTACAAGCTGAAAATCCATCTTGTATCACCTCTGGAGGTCGTATATTTGACACATGGATTAGAATAGGTTGAAGAATGAGGAAGATTGAGGTGGACAGGGCAGAGCCGCACTCTGTGGACTACAGCTGTCAAAGTTGAACAGCTGAAAACTACTTCTTTAACTGAATCCCAGTCCACCTAAACCGGTTGATAAAATTGGTGCCTGGGAGCAAAACAAGAAATTATTTTGCCAAAGGAGTCAACAGAGACGGACACCCAGCTGACTTCAAAACCCCTGTGCAGCAACTGCTACAAAACTCAAGTCAAGTCAATGCAACACAAACAAATAAGAAAGCACAGTAGTAGAAAAGCATCTTCATAAGACATCATTGCATGGTTTTATTAAAATTCTTGATATATTTGTTTTTGTTTGTTGTCACTGCAGGGTTAAATATTTATGAAGCTGCTTAATTTACTGATTCTCATGTTAAATTTATGATGCTTTTGGTTAGAATAAAGCACAGTGGTGACATAGCTTGATGTTTTTTTTTTCTTGTTTACCATGCAGAAGTATGTCTATGTTTAGCTCTTAAACTTAGCAGTGATATCTGAATCAAAATCCTGATAGGAGGAGTGTAGGTGGCAGTTGACCCTTTTCCTACCGGACAGGAATATTCTGTTAACTGGTTAATCCATGGCAAAAAGAATACTCAATCTCATGGTAGCAAAGGTTCATGTAAACATCTTAAGCTGCATAAGAGTGCCAATTTCCAGCTAACTCTGTGTATTTAAACATAGTTGAATAAAAAGCCTGCTGGAAGAGAATGTGGCTGTTTCAAAACCAGGAAAAGCAGTGCAACCCAGCTGAGCACTTATGATTGCAGAGGAAAAATAGTATTTTACTACACCGAATGCAGTCTGTTAACATCTGCAATACAGTGGGCGGGTTTCATTTGCTGTGGTTGGCTTACAGTACCGCCACAAGTCAGGATTCATAACAGTGTTTGCACCACTGACACTTTACATGTAATGAGGATGGCACGATTATCTAAAATAGTTCCATCAGGTATTTCACATGGCACAATCACTCTATTAATTCTGGAAAATTGCATTCCACCAACGCCCCACGGTCTTGCTGCAGCCTGCATAACAAGAGCGGTCGGTGTGGCACAGGCTTGTGTTGGGAGTCCAATTACAGTGCATTCTGGAAAACGCCGGCATTTGTCTGTCTTTGTCTCCTCCATGCTGACATTCAATTTCATTTTATAGGCTACAGGATTCCCTCAAACCATAATTGTTTTTTTTTTCTTGTGTGTGTGTGTATGTGTGTTTCTTTCCCAAGTCTAAATGTAGAAATATAATAATCTCAGACAGTTTAACCAATAACAGAGCACACCCAGGTAAGCATGTGTGCACGCAGAGCTTCACTGGACTGAGGAGGAAATGAGGATTAAAATACTAAAACACAGGCTTTGGATCAGTCCGGACTCAGGCATGTTTTCCAGTTATCACAAAAATGGATGTGCTTTGTTTTATTGGTTTCAGTTACTGAAGTGAACAAAACACCCACTAATTTCAGCTATAGAATACCCCGAACTACAAAGAAATTATTCAAGAGGAGTTTGTATCCGACACCCTTCACCTTATTACATTGTAAAAATGAATTTCCACCCATTCATTAGCAAGAATTATACTTTTTGCACCTTTTTAGGTAAGCGTGAACTGGATTATGTGCTGTAAGCTCTGCTTAACTGCTCCTGTGTTTTGTCTTATCTTGTGTATGGAACATTAATTTTCTATTCTATACTACTTCATGAATTTCGACTTCTGGCGCCGACACAAGTGGGAGCTTGTCCAGTAGCTGCTGTCCCTCGGGATGAATAAAGTATCTATCAATCTATTCTGTTCCATTCTGTTCTATTCTATTCTATTCTATTCTATTCTATTGTGTACACTGCCCTACTTTAGTCTTGCAGAAAATAAAGGTTAGATGTTCACTTCACAATTTAGATGTTGACAGAGCTTGTAAAATGGAAGTTTTAATGCTAAATTGACCTCAGTTGCGTAATAACAAGAAGGCGCCAATATTCGGGTGATGCTTGAATTATTTATGATTTTCTCTCCAGTTCACTTGCCTTCTCGTTATCAGGGCTGGAAATGAGTTTGCTGAAAACTGGCCAAAGTAAGATCTCCCCTCTCGGCTTACAGAACATGGCGCATTAAAGTGAATCACAGCAGACAGCTGGGGCCGCCCTTTATGATAATGCACCCTCTACAATTACTGCTTCGACCTTCCCCGGTGGAGAAAAATGGGGAGACGTCCATTTAGCGGCCCTTTCAAACACTTAGTGGCAGACATGTTGGGCAGTAGGGCCACCTTTTGCCTGACATTGACTCTTGTTTAGAGGAGACAGATAAGACATTACAAAGGTGACAGGTTGACAGATGAGATGCATCTGTCAAACAGCAAGAGAACCGGGGTGCATTAATGCAGCCACACTGCCTGGCACCACATTGGTAGGTGGAGCTGGTTGGAGGTAATGGTGTGAATGGAGATATTTAGAGCAGATAGGCATTCAGCCTCAGAGTGAGAGCGTTTTGGTCTAACAAATAAAGAATGAGTGATTTTAGTTGGCAGAATAATGCTGAGTCAGCACAATTGCATCTGTGTGGCTTATAATGAAGACTTCACAAAGAAACAAACCAACAGAATAATAAACCAACTTACTGAACACAAAATCCCATTATGTTGCCAGAAAGAAAATGAGAAGTGGTGGTAATGGCATCTTTTGTTTTTCTGATGATGCTGTCATGTGGATGATTAGCAAAATATCAATCAGCAGGACATTTTGTGAGATAACCATGAACTGTGAACTGTGTTGTGGACACAAGATAATGTGAGGATTATGTTCCTCCACCATGAAAGGATTACTGGACAGCATGAATTGGACTTGCCATTTTTACATGTTCATCATCTGAAAAGGTAGACAAACTGTTTGGAAAGGTAAAATAACTTCAGGTAAGGTAAATGTTAAGCAGCTAGAGTTAAGTTTAGGTAAGTAAACTTTCATTAAGGGCAGACATATAAAACAGTTTGGTTTATTTTACATGTCTGAGCCACAATCTGAAAATTAAATGAAAATGAAGACTTCACTCTCTAAAGAAAACGTCTTTGCATGAGATGAGAACTGAACCTGGGTTATCGAGGCTGAAGGTAAATGTTTGTGCTACTCCAAAACTCCAAGCTCCACACCTATACTGTCCACATTTTAATATCAAATTACTGCCTGTTTCTAGCTGTGGTGGGGAAATGAATGCATACCATTTTTCATGCACAGAACACATTATTTGCATTGTAAGACAAAATGATCATTTAACAAAATTTCATGAAACCAAACTGCAAACGAGATATGAAAGTTAAATTAACTGTAGTATGGAGTAACACTGTAACCACCTACCTCCAGTGCCATGAGACTGCACAAAATGTGTGTTACCATTTTGTGCAGGACCAGTCAGAGCACATTGGTTTTAAAAAGGCAGAGAGCAAAAGGCATTTTCTTCCCAATCAGCCACTTCCCTCCAAGTGAAACTGCATATATCCATTGAAACTTCATGTAAATGCCATGTCTGGAGTATTCTCAAAGCCTTTTCCCACTGATTCACTTTCACTTGTGTAAAACTTCCGTTCACTTTTGCCAATACTGGTGAAGACACTTTTTCTAGTGCTATCTTTCTATTTTCAGTTTGTTTGCTCCCTCGAGCATTATGTCAATACATAACTGAAGATTCTCATTTACAAGATGATATTGATCAGGTGTTGGACAGGCTGAATTACAAACGGGTTTTCCAGCTCCTTTACACGCTCATGGTGCTCATGGTGCATGATGCACGTCCAACACTGGTGCATCACTGAGCCATAAAACCATGTGTCTGTGTATCTCTGAGTTTCTGTGTTATCATAAATGTTCAGGACACTGCAGCTTTCCTGTCCACTGACCACAGAGGCTGGGGGATTCCAAAGTTTACTAGCCACTTTTGGACTTCTATCCACAAAACATGGTTTTAAAATGGAACAAATGAACAAATGTGTTCCTAAATGGCACGTGTTAGCCATTTAGAGATGCTCCCACATTCACCAATATTCCCGTAAACACAATTTTCTCTGGTACAGACACAATTTAGGACTGTTCTAGACCTGGTTCCCCAAACCTAAAAAAAAGTGTTGGTGTTCAAATTCATCAATTAAAAAAAATGTGATAAGGTAAGTCTATCTTCCTTTTCTTGGGTTGCTTTACAGTGTAAGTAGTTGTTGCCAGTGCTGAAATAGCTTTTTTTCCCAGGATTTTCCACCACTGAATCCAGCTTTCAGCATCTGAAGGGAAGTTCACGCCCATCTGCATTTGTAGAACAGCCACAGGAACGCCTTCCCTTTCATGAATGACCCGTGATTGGCTAAAGTCTCCCGTCACGGGCTACATTTCCTAAAGCCCGAATACAGAGCCGAGAGGAGGCACATAAGTCTAGTTTTCTCCCAGACCACTTGAATTACAATATGCTGAAAGGTTATTATGGAATTTTCGCCTGGAAAAATCCTCCCTACCCCAGCTTTAACTTCTATCCCATGTGAGTGGAGAAGAGGATGATGAATGAAAGAACGAAAACTCACCCTTTATCCTCAAGCTCTCAGGGATCCCATCCTGCTGAAACAAAAACAGACAGACAACAGAGAAGAGATCAGTTATAATAAACAGCAAGACCAAGGCATCAACAATAAGGCGGAAAGCGGCTTCTCCCTGAATAAGTGAAATCCTTGGCGCCGGAGCAAATTTGTGCGCCTTAAGACGACTGAGCACTCAACACGTTAGTCAGCCCCCTTCGTGAAATGAATTGAGCTCATCCGCTAATGCAGTCGTCAAGTTTAGGTCCAAGGATTTCACACTGGCCATAAGAAAACGTCTTCCACCATGCTGCGTTTAAGCTATCCAATCCACTTCTTGTTATCCTGATTCTTTCTTTCTTTCTTTCTTTCTTTCTTTCTTTCTTTCTTTCATCTTGAGATTAAATGGTTTCATAAGCCCTTTGGGGCGTTTTATCTCACTTGAACAATTTAGTAATTTGCAACTGCTGTTTATGTGTTTTGTGACTATTTTTTTTATCACTTCTGTTTTATCGCTCTGCCACTAAGCTAAACTTAATTAAACTTAACTAAACTATATTTGACCAAGAAAGTCCTACTGAAGTCTCATTAAAATGAGAGTCTTTCAGGACCTGGAGCGGCTTAAAAATTAGAGTTCAAACAGAAGTGATGCATGGCAGTCTTTATGAAGCTAATTCAGGGGGTGCCCTATAAAATCAACAGCATTTAGTGCATACTGGTGTTATATAATGATGATGACTGTCGAAAATGCTGTTATCAGGAGTAGTACAGCGACTAGCTGTTCACCGCAAACCATGAATACGAAAGAAAGACGCATAAATATTTGATTCCTCCACAGCGAAGTCTCCGTAGCTCATCCTTCTCGTTCTTGTACAGAAAATTCAGACTATTTTTCTGCCAGCTCAAGCAGGGTGGTGTTATGGGGAAGATGCATTATGCAACAGGTCTACAGTCAATAAGGAATGACGCTCCTTGACTGCCTGCTGAAAATAGCAGACACACTTACTCAATGCTGGGGTCTACACTGGAAATTTGCATAAATTTCACTTGTTTAAATCAAATGAGCTCATCTGATTCAGTATCAAACAATGGGCTATGTGACGCCTTTAAAACAGTTTGTACAAAGGGTAGCTACAACCAAGCGATCTGATTGGCTAAAGGTACGTCCAGAGTGACGGATAATTCCCATGTGTCACAGCACGTCTCGCTTTATTGGTTACTGTGCAAGCCCTTATGGTAATCTTGACACCAGCTATTACAGAACGTATCTTTATCCTATTCTCCTGTATTTTATACTTATGAATGCATATTACTTTAAAAAACTGTATTTGCGCACATAGTGTCACTACAGTATAACAATATTGCCCAGGAGGTATTTTTGAAATGACAAACACAATAAATTGAAACCCTAATCATAGTAATAAAAAGAAAAAAAACACTCTCTTGGGTATTATTGCTATATTAACTATTGTTAAGTTGGAAAGTAAGGCTTCTTTTGGAAACTTCACTCACTTTTGATCACAGCGGTTGATGCTCATATGCTGCTTTCAGTGTAACGAGAAAAGTGACAAGAAAATACCACCATGTCAGTTTTACTAACATCTGACATGATGGCAAAACAGAGAATTTTTTAGAACTGTTAACCACACAATGGTAACATTTTTGAGTGTTACCTACTTATTTGGTAATCCTGGAAATATATAGTTGGATAATGGATATTTATTTTTAAATTAATACAAATTCAGATCCAACCACTACTATTTAACACCTGTGTCAAGAGGCAACCAGAGGTAAAAACTCAGCAGGTCCACTCAGGTTTTATAATGGCATGTACTCCCTCTATTTTGATGTCAAAATAAGCAGAGATTATACTCTGTTAATTCCATATTGGCGCTGACAAATGATCTTGGGCCAGCTGGGATCTAATCCTTACAGATGAATCATAACGGCACGGCAGTGCGACCGTTAGCAATGTACACAGAGAACTAGTAACAGCTTTGGTTTGGCCAATCCGTTTCCTTGGAAAACGTTATGCCATTCACTTCCAAAAGCATGGAAAACAGCACAATTTGGCGAGATATTGTAAGTTGTCATGAAAACATTTTGTTTTACAGCGGAAAAAATAAAGTCAAATTTCTATTCCTGAATGTTTTTTATTTGTTTTAATGCAACCTGCCCAAATTTATGTTTTTGTTTTTCCTCTTCCCGGTTTATCACCGTCTTTTATCACTGTGCAAATAAATTAACCAGGGCCACTAAACTAAATGCTCAGTTTTGCCCCCGTAGATCACCCCGCTGTATGTTCTACTAAATGTTGACTGGTGACCTGGTAGGCACAAATCACAGAAAACACCTGTGGCTTTCTGACATTCTTCGTATTTCTCACCCCAGCCCCCCTCCCTCTGGAGGAAGCGACATTTAGAATTCCACCACAGGTAGCGAAGATATCAAATGAGAGGAGCTCTTTTGCATACGGCAGACAGCGTTCACACTTCATTTGTTTGAAGAGAGTGATTTCCCCCGGGCTGTTGGCAGGCCTGTCTCTGCAGCTCCGACTCTCTGGGGACGGTGAAGCACCCAGCTGTACAACCCGTGGTTCATCTGCCCCTGTCACAGCTAGCTGGCTGACCGCCCACATCTCCCTCTCCCTCTCCCTCTCGCTCTCACCCTCTCTCTCTCTTGCTGGCTTTATCTCTGAACCCCCCCC
>OMKZ01015698.1:0-16155 GCA_900302535.1 Neoniphon sammara | reverse complement strand
TTCCATAATAAAAACCTGCATGTCTGCCTCTGTGTTTATTACCAGTCATAGCTGCGCAATATTGGAAATGCAGGATTTATGCCCAAAGCAATTATTCCTTGAGTACAAACTTTATTGCAGACAGATGTCATGCTACTTGTTCATACATGCAAGTATTATGTGTGTGTATGTACAAACACAAAACTAAATTGACTGGCTGTTGAGCCGGAAGATGCTAATGTTAACATGGCCTAAATGTTTTAAGCAACAGAGATAAACTCATAGAAATGAGAATTTTGTATAAAGTATATAGACAAATTTTAGTATGTTCTTGTTTATGTGGGTGTGTGTGCGTGCTTGCACATGCATATGTCTGGAGTTTTGTTTGTTTGCCTTGAAAGCAAAATGAGAGAATAAGAGAGAGAAATAGTTTGAAAGTCTTCCCTAGACCCCCCAAGGGAGTGCCATCATAACTTCGGTTCGTGGTTTTAAATCCCCAGGAGCTTGTCTAAGCTTTGGCATTGACTTTCAAATGAAGACTACCTATTTCTCACTATGTACACAATGCATCATGCCTTGACAGGCTCCCAGCCGCCCTCCCCGAATCCCCCTTTTCCATCTCATTCAGCAGTTTTTTGCCATTCAAAGCGCCGGGTGAGGATAACAACAGGAGAGTTGTTCATACAGCACCTCTCACAGATAGTATGTGTGTGCATCACCTGACTGCACCACACTGGGCATCACTGGTCTGAAGCAGGGAGCTGGAATATTTTACACGCATTATCTCCGTGTCAGGTAGCATATATGTTTGGTAAGTGATGTACAATATGAGTCTGGAAAGTATGAACGCACAATCAAAACTTCTCATACTTTCTCCCGACCTTATGCATGAATTTGGTCCCAAGCGATTCTTTGTTCAGTCTCTCCTCCTCTATGAATAAATGTTTTAAATCAGCGAAGATAATTCTGACTTATAGGCACTAACCCTTCAATTTACAGCTCCCTAATTATAGTCAGCTAGTCTCAAATATAATTAAACAGAGCCCTTCAGAGATTATGGATTATGAATTAAGAGTTAAGCCGCATGTCCACCAGGAACCTCTCTATCTAGTTGTGGGTTTTTAGGGGTCCGTGCACACAGGGTGTGGAGCCCAGCTAAAAGTATCTGGAGCTCAGATACTGTAAGAGCCAATAACCTCTGAGCAGTTGCCATATAAATAAAATTCTTCTCCATACATTCAAGTCCAATCAAATGTATATACTGTATATTCTGCATTTTGCATTTTATATGAAGCTGATTTTCTACTTCTTCCCCTTCAGTTTTTGCCTTTCTGCCTTCAGAAAATAGTACCCTACACTATATGACCAAGATACACATCAGTTCAATTATTTCTCCAATTCATGATATGACATGGCCACAGTTAACAGCAAAACTTGACAAAGTAACTGACTGAGCAGCAAAATGATCATAGACTGTGCATCTAATCTTAACTGAACTAGGTACATGTCTTTCATAGAAAAGATGAATCCTGTTTGTTAAATTATAGGAAAATTGAATGGAAGCTACCAAAAAAGCTTTTTCACAAATTCTGTGAGCTCTTTAAACCTAGCACTTTGAAACTTGTCACACATCCAGTAGGCACAACTCAACACCATATAATTTAATATGACTGTTAGTGGTCAAAAGGTGGTGCTGTTATTATCTTCCAAACTCAAAATTGAAAAAAGGCAAAATCTTACTTTATTTCTACAATGTGGTTTAAAAGCTGTAGTTTTCATGACATATCACCTGATGTGCAAATCTTTTGTGCAATGCAACCAATTCTGAAGTTGCCCCCCTCTGTTTATGGCGAAGACAAACCATGATCCCACAGACAGCACTGTCCACCTTGACCATAAGCTGCTTAAAAAATTATTCCTGAAATTCACATTGCTTCGTTAGTAAAGACATCAAAAATTGTAATGATATCTTAGAAGCTGAGCCTACAATGGAACAAAACAAGAACTCCTATTGCGGTGCCCTTTAAAAATGCAATAAACCTATCAAAGGCAGGATTTTGTGTAAAAATAGATCCATTTTATAGGTCTAAAGGACAAAGCCATGCTGCAACAGAGAGGAGCGTCCCATCCTGCTACTTTGCCAAGTGAAATACAGGCCTGAAGTATGAATACTGTTCTCAGGTATGTAGACTTTCCTGCCCACGGGAAGTGAAACTTATAAAACTTATGAGTGAAATAAAAACTGTCTCCTAAACGTCAGAGAGTGAGCGGTCTGTACTGAGAAAGTTGGACTCAAGCACATCAGATCTTTTGCCTCTCTCATTCCTACAATATCCCTTGGTTAAAAAGAATCCCAGATCAGCCAGGTTTCAACAGGAGCATGCTAGGTGCAGTTCACTTTTTCATACAGCTACTTCTTGCTGCCATTTGGAGCCGCCAACATAGAAAATTGCCCATACACCTTTAAACTCCCAGTGTTCCCATGGAGTTACTCAGCTGCCAGCAGTAGAAGACTGTGGTTTTATTGTGCAGCCCCCAGGTAGATGTCATTGGATGATTCTGAAGCAGGGCAGTGCTTAAAAAAGCATACGCGCTCAGTCAGTTTACCCTGGATAAATAATGTTAACGAAAGCAACTGGGACACTATCAATCTCAAGGTGGAGACTAATCTGCAAGGCCATGTGAGCTGAGGATGAATTGTTTGCATTGAGGCCTCTTGAAGTTTCAACAGAAACTGCAACAATTGCGTCAACTGGAGACCGATGATCCTGTCAGTTGAACTGTGTGGTGGAGCTAATAAATAAATGAGGAGTTCCTGTATATTCCATAGCGCTACTTACCTGATTCGGACGTTTTTCATTCGATGTTCTTAAAATATGGATGATCCAGTCAATAAAAATATTACCATTTTGCCAATCAAGTAAGTCAGTATCCCTGAAAAATTCTATAAGTTGTTTTCATGTTTTGCTGTCAGTCATTTTGTAGGAGTACGTGTCTCGTTTTTTCAAGAGATGGATGTCTCATTTTGGAGCAAACTGGTCAAATACACAAGGTCACAAGTTTTTTTTTCTATTCTTCTGCTGCCACATAAAGAAAATGTTTATGTGGCAGATGTTTTGGAAAAGAAATGTCAGAAAAGGCTATTAGCCTGCTTGTAGATAATTTAACAATCCAGGTCTGTTTTGCAAGAGTAGACAATTTCCTTTGGACCAACATTATTCTGCATAGTTTTTTTAAATGCCATTTTTGAAAACTGTTTTTGAAACCTGTTGAGAGTTGATATGACATTTGAATTTCCATTCATCATATTCCTGAGAAAGCAACTTTTCAGCACACTGACGGGAATAGCCTATTGTTTCAAGGTATAAAATGTCAGCAATGCAAAAAATAAATAAAAAAACAAAAATTCATAGTTTGCTGAGCATGCATGATCTCTTTCAGCACTGCTCTGCTTCAGTTCCATACATTTTCTCACATCTGCACCAGGGAGCTGCCCAACAGAACCACAGTCCTGCCCTGCTGGCCACTGAGCAGCAATTTGCTTATGTGAATCGCTCAGGGTGCCGCAATGGTTGTTACTGAGAGTTTTACTCATTCACTTTCCCCATCTAGATTATTCAGTGGCTTCGAACAGGTAAACTTTCACTCACAAGCTGACAAGGCTACTGCTGCCCTGAGGTATTGGTGAATATTTGTGAATGGAAGCCCATAAAGATTAAGCACACTAACTGCTACTTGTGAGCATGTGCAGTTAATTTTTTTTAAGGCCATGCGGGGTCCAGTGTATCCCTGAGCCCTTGGTTCATAAGGTCCTATTTTCCATCAATACAATTTCTTCAAACTGAAAATAAGTTACCTCAGTGTAAAATTTTCAAACTGAAACAGCCTCATGTTCCCTCAGTGCTATGTTGTTCCCTCAACATAAAAATAATAATTTCAATAACTAAGAAAAAAAAAAGTCTCATAGTACATGTTCAGTTTATAACATCTAAAATGGTGTTTATGGGCAAGCTGCCTCCAAAGATGCTCTCTTATTCAAACACACTTTTTATGAATATTACAAAACATTAACAAAGTTGGCATTTGTGCTGACATTTACGTTGCACTACATTAGCCGCACGCATAACATTAAATACTAGGAACATACACAATCCTATGTACCCTCAGCAAGAAAAAGAAATAATAATGACCATAAAAAAAGAAAAAATGTCCATAATATCCAGGTCTATAGTATATTAACAAAAAAGCATAATATTATAGTAAACGTTCAGTAAATAATATCTGTTTGAAAATACTGTATGAAGAAAACTGCACTGAGGGAACACAGAGCCACTCCCCACCAAGCTCGCTCAGTGTTTCTGAGAAGTAGCACAGCATTTTAAGTGGCATTTCTTGTATTAACCGCTTGCCTTCAAACTAACTGGCGAACAGCAGTTCTTGGCTTGATTACACAGCTTTTCTTTGTTTCAAAGCACAGCCCTAGTTTTTCAATAATACTCCTCCAACAAGGTTTGTATCCACATTATAGCTCTTGCGGATGCACTGGGAACTGTGTGAAGTTTAAATTACTTTGTAGCAGCGCCACACTAATGCCAGTAATGTCACAGTAATGTCTTAAAGAACTACAATGAGTTTTTAGGGAGTTTAGTCCACTGGTATCCTTACTCCATACGTGACAAGACAGTTGTCGCCAAAATCATCTCTGTGTCTGCGTTAGATAGCACTGTCTGGTCTGTTAAATTATCACATAGCAGCTAACATTACCCTAAAAGTGAGAAAATAAGAATTTGCAGCAGCTCTAAGGCTGGATGGTTAGTTCATTTTAATGACTTGAATCTAAACCTGCCAGCCGTGCTCTGAGGACTGATAAAATAGGCGAAAAAGAATGAACTCTTCAGAACCGCTTTCAACGTGAGATTTCTCTTCCTGTGTGACTTTGAGTGTAACTTGTTTGGTTTACACAGGAAGTGAGAAAAGTGAGTCAGACAGATGGTTTTGCTCCGTTGAGTCATAATGGACTTAACTAATCTTTACTAATACTCCTTTTATGCTGACCGAAAACCCACCACCATCTGTGACTTGAAAAGGTTAACCAGCATTTCAGTTCCGTGATCCTTGGGTAATTATCGGCTTCATCTCCGACCAGCAGAGGTGTAAACGGGACATCCGCTAATTTGCGACCTGCGTAGATGCCATTGTACAGGACATTTTCTACATTTTAAGTAGGCAATTCTAAACTCAGTTTAACATTAACTGATGTAATATGATACATTACCGGCAGCCTAAATGACCATCTTTTGGATTTGACTCTGACTCGTGTTCATATTGCAGCTGTAATGAGAGACCGCTGAGGTGGAAAATGGGGGGTAAAAAAAAAGCTGCATTTCAGTTGGGTGGGAATATTGGGACACCAGTTAACCTGGAGGTGAAATATGCAGGCCTGGATTTCTGCAGGCTGCATATTTTTCGGCGGACAGGTCAGGTTAAAAATGAAAAAAAAAAGAAAGGAAGAGAGAATGAAAAGGGCAAAACCCACTTGGTAGGTGTAAATGTGTGATAAGATTCAGATTTTTTTTCAGAGCTTATAATTCAGCCACAGAATGAAAAACAAAACTACTTTGCATGACGAAGAGGTCTATATTCATACTTTGCGTAATGCTAATGATGCTGCATATGCTAGTGCTTACAATTACTGAACACACTGTATGCTGTGTGCATTAGTATGCAGACCAGTTATCTGCTGGAGACACGCAAATGATTGTGGTGTCAATCCTCTTTTTCCATATTGGGTAAAGGGGACCAATCATCCAAACTGCCAAAAAGTCAGGAGAGTGCTAGCTCTCCTCTAGCGGCTTCATCACCTCATTCATGTTTTGTAGCTCTTCTGTAAATGGTTGCTCTCAAGGAACATAATTATCTCCACCAGGCACAGTACCAGTCAAAATGAACCGTACCTGTAATGCAGGGAAATTGTGTTGGAGAGGGGCACATGCGCCCGTTTCAACTGGCAGGGATCTGTTGGTGCTCCCAGTTTGCTCTGCATACCAATGATTTGCTACAGAGCCTTGTTTGAAATTTTTCAAATTGTCAGTGAGGTCATTGGAGGGGGACTTGAAGTCAGCAGATAACCTCCTCTGTGTTCCTCTCTACCCCCTGTTTCACCATATGCTTCAGCTAACACATCCCTGACCCCCCGTGGGCAGATCTCTTTAAGCACGCTCAGTGGTGTTTCTGTGTAAAGATCAATTTGGTTGGAGTACCACAGTTTGTCTCTGAGATATCTGGAGAATGCTGGAGCATCTGCTGTCTGTTTTCCGCCCAAGCACCACTCTGCTGCATGTCTTATTTGGCAGACTTATCGTGGCACTTCTCACACTCACACATCCCCACCAGCACTGTACACTGATAAAGGACTCCTTCAAGTTCAAAGCACGACCAAAACCTCAGGCACCACTCTCCCCCTGGGGCAGCGCTTCTGTTTGGTCCTTGTTCTTCCCCTACAAATGTTGAAAAATTCTGCGCCATCTCTCACATGGAGTGGTTCCTGACAACAAAGGGACAGAATAAGGATGACTTTCAGTGTTGTACATGCCCAAATGAATCCCTCATGTAGTATTTATGTTATGTCGCAGCATGGTGTGTGTATATGAATCGCCTCCACCAAGTATTTCTTATATCCTACGGCTGCTTAGTTATTTTGGCACATCAAGGAAGCCCCTCTGTAAAGCCTGAGTCCACATGTTCATGATGTACATGAAAATGAAATGCTTAATGTTTAAAAAGGACATTCAGTTACAGCATGAGCGGTTGCAAATGTTTTTGCATTGGGGAAAAAAAACTGTTCATGAGAGTTTGTGAGGGTGTTTGAAGGGTAAAAAAAAAAAAAAACTCTAACAGGCACCTTTATACTTTTTTTCTGACTTGCAGTCAGTGAGTCAGTTCATAAATTAGTAGGTGGGTTCATAAAAGAGAGCAGCACTACCCTAAAGGTTGGAGAAGTCAGCCCGTCAATTCAAGGTTATTGGTCAAAATCCCCAGACCAGCTTGGAAAAACTGGGAGTTTAAAGTAAAAAAGAAACAGTCTCTCCTCCCATAAATGCTGCTGAGATTCCCTTGAGGGCAATTTCTCCTGAGAAGCTGCACATGGTCTAACAATAAGCAGACCATGATTCCAATGGATATTTTGAAGAGTTAATGGGGATAACAGCATGAGGGAAACAGCATGTGTTCCCTGTATAAATATATTTTTAGGATAGATGATGGTCTGGTCTTTTTCCTAAATTACAGAGAAGGTAAAGACTTAATTTTCATTTTCTTCATTTAATCAATCTTGTCATATTCCAGATACAGGTCTCATAAACTCAATATATGTTATAAGCTGTGCTGGTATTCAGGCTATAAACTTTAAGTGAAACTTGACGGATATGTCTGCTGTAAACCTTTTAAAGGAACTATATTTTAATCTTTTTGGAGAATGAAGCCACAGTAAGAATGGCCCACTCAGATCACTGTGTGGCTGTTTGGGTTCAAGCCTCACAGTGGATTGAATTCACACTGAAAATGCTGTACAGGGAGGTTATATACATATAAATGAAACAGTTAATTGCCAAAACACTACATATCCATTCTGAGAAAGGATCATTGTGTCAAATTCATTATTTTAGCATCTCTAGATATCATCTATACTAAAAGTTTTATCATGTTCTAAAAAAAAAAAGATTGCTGTCCTTTTTAAAAGTATCACAACTTATTTTCATTCTTTGCCACCAATTATATTGTAAATGAAATGTCAGTTAATTCAAATGATGTCCTTTATTTTGGAACAAAACTGCTCATATATTCCTTTACACTTTTCATGTTTGCAGCTCTACAAACTAAGAACCCCTATTCACTAATTTGTTTCTCTTTTTTCTGTTTTTAATCATTCTCTTTTATCACTGTGTTAATCACTTGACTTCAGTGTTTTATCACCGTGCAATAAAACACAAGTGGTAATCCGCAAGGTCCATGTTATTTGTTACTGGCAACATCTTTGATGCTAAGTGCATGGTTGTGGTGTTCTTGCACTGCACCTCAGAGATCACCTGTCAATCAAACTCTGTGGTCAGCACTGTGATGTCTTTTTGCTATGATGTTGTGACGCTCTCTTCTTTGTCTGTTCAGCCATGGCGGCTATCACTGCTCATGCTAACTACTCAGATCTTCTTCTAATTATTCCAAGCATCACTTCCTGTGCATCAGGGGATTCCCTGTGAAAGAGCCACCTGGTACTGGCTAATTAGAAAAGCAATGTAAAAGCTTTCATGAACTGGCTATAGGTTGAATTACTTTTACATTATATCAACTGGCAATAGACAGTTGTAAAACAGGTATTTATTTACATGAAAATTCACAGGTAATTACCAGAGATACTGTGATTATAAAATGAGACTACATGTCCACTCCATCAGTTTACAATGGGAAATTTTGAAATCCTACAAATGGCGGCACATCAACATGTGACACGCTGTCAGCCAATCACACATTCAGATTTGATATTTACAACTACAACAGATCCAACAGACAACAGCACTGCAAGCCGAGGCAAGACAACTGTTTGCCTGCTCCACACTGCAGAATTAATATTGGTAAAAATATAAATGCACACTTGACAAGACTCTTCACAGTTAACATGGCAACAACACTGGCTGCCAAAAGTCAAAATGTCATAATCTTGCTATGTGGATACCGCATGCGTACAAGCCTCCATGAGTGAAAAATATAATTTTTTCTGTAGCACTAAAATCATTTAGAAAAACATTTATGACTCAGTGTTGTATACAATTTGACAGTGTCCCTCAATATGGAAAGCAAATAACAATATATGTCAGATTATTACATATATAGACAACTCCCCATTCACAGAGACAGGACTTTGGTCTTATTGGTCGTGATCATACTGTGTTTTAAAGATGGCAAGTGAGTGCGCCATCTCATTTTATAATCACAGTGTCTCTATAATTAATTTAATCTTATAGAGCCACACCCATGGTCCAAATTATCTAAGTCTGGAGAAATCCTCTGATGATAAAGTGTGGAACAAGGCATCATTGACTGGCTCTGAGTTTGAAACAGGATTCTCCATCAGGTGGAAACTGCAGCTCTGGTTTATTTTTCTGCCATGTGGAACAAATTTCCATCATTTGCTTAGCTACAATGCCAGCTACTTCACTGGGTAAATTCAGATTGCTTTACTTTTATTCCAGCAATTTACATATTAGGAGAGCAACTGTCCATATTAGGGATTAACCAAGACAATCATTTTCATTTGGAAACAAGAATAGAATATTGTATGGTCATAGCCCATGCTAATTTCACATCAGTAAACAAGTGACCACCAGTGCCATATTCTGCCCGAGCAAAATGTGATTGGTTTGAATGATGACAGTTCACAGCATCAGCATCTTTCCCCACCCAACCTCTATGTTTGAATTTCAAAAGATTGACTTTAACTAAATTGACTTCAACTTAACTTGTCACTGCATCTCTTATTCTCAGAAAAACAAAACAAGCAACACGAACAATCTTGCCACCTATCCAGAATGATGGTCCTGAAGTCACCTCCTGACAAAACCATCTTTGTATAATCACCCACCATTCATCTAAAATGACATGGCGACAGATGTTTTGGTGAGAGGATAGACGCTGGCTTTTTGCAGTGAGAGCACTTCCTCTGCAGACCCCCAGCTGTGCCTGCATCTGTAGCCGCTGACAGCTAGCATGGATTCTGCCTGGTGTGCAGCCTTTAGCTTGTCAGTGATCTCAGCTTTAGGAGGACGCATTTACATTTGACATATTTAGCTGGCAGCTGATCTGTGACCTTTCACTTACCCTACAGTCTGTCTAACCATTAGGCAACTCTGCTGACACATATGGATTAAAGTTTTGAACTGACTGTAGATGAAAGACTGAAATTTGTGCATTATGGACATCCTCAGCAGGTATGATCAGGCCTCCCTTTGTTTTGTTTTTTTTAATTACAGAAGAGATCACGTTAAGTGTTTCACAACAGATTAACTCAAGATCCAACACAGTAGTGTGACATGAAACTTCAAACCCTTAAACTTAAAGGCACCAATTTAGTGTGGGTCTAGTGTTCAAATGTGCAAAAAAAAGCCAACAAAAGTGTATGACTTCATTAGCTCTGTCCAGCTCTGTGCCATTCACAGCAAAATAATGAGCAATAGTGAATACCAAAAAAAAAAAAAAAAAAAGATCTGAAAAGGGTTCCTTCTTAGATATTATGGCTGTGCTTTGAATTCTTTTCTTACCTTTCATCTGAAGAGCACTTTTCAGAGAGATTTCTTTGTAGAGCTTAAATTGAGTCCAAATAGTTGAGCCACATCTGAGCAGGCCCAGGAAAGCTGAGGCCCAATCCTGGCATGGCCTTAATCATCCCTCGGATATTCTGGGCCAGGTCCAAACAAGCGGCACCTGAGCTGCCTAATGTCCCACAGTAATCACCATGATATATGAAACATTACCAGTTATTCTAATGAGATCATTAATTAAGCTAATTAATGCATTAATAAGCAAATGTTTCTATGTCAACATACCTGTCTTCACATAACACATGCTTGGCATAAATAAGAACACCGAAAAGTATGCATTAAGGAGTTTTGAGAAAATCAGTTTTTCCTAATTAATGTGCCAGTTTATGTAGCATGGTGGTCCGGAATCTAATCAGATCAGCGACTCTAAATGAGGAACCTGTTTCTATTAATTGTGTACACAAGAATGCAGCTACATCCAGACAAACACGCCCACAGATGCCACCGTGACAGCATAATGTCCCAAATACCAGGTACCACAGGGGCAGGATAATAAAAAAGACCCCTGATGGCCAGAAAGGGTGACATTGTTCCAATACAGGAGGGCAGGATGAAGGATTAGGGGGAATAGTCCTTGAAGTAAGAGGGCTCACTTTACAGAACCAGATAAATAACAGCTCCTAAATGCACTTTGTAAAATATCTGCAGTTTCACCACATTGGCATATTTGACTTATCTGGGTTTTTTTTTGTTTGTTTTGTTTTGTTTTGTTTTTAAACTGATGCAATAGGCAAGCATCACACTTTAGCCAGATAGGGCTGGGATTTAAACCAGCAACCTTCTGATAACAAGTTTGCTTCTATCACCAAGAGGCACCCATAAATTCCACAGGGACAAACTGCACTAAGCTGGAAAGGCATTAATCAATGGGAATACTACACTTACTCAACTCTGTAGTTGTTATTCATATGACCCTAAAACAGCTCAGTATCTCCGAAAGCAAGAAACCACCAAACCATACATCTCCTGAATTTTTACATCCAAATATGCTTTACACTAAAGTAGTATTCTCAATTCCGAAGCATGAATTGCACCGTTATCCCCAGAAAATGATCGAGGGCAGTGCAAGGGTCGTCTTTCCTATCTTGATTAATTCATCATCTACAGAGCGGTAGATCAGAGTGAAATCACAGACCGGGAGAAAAAAAGTAGATGGTAAAACACACTAAAACGCTTCTTTCTTGTTTCTGGCTATGAGAGACAGCAATGAACATTAACATTTACCTCGTTTCAAGCTAGAGTAGGCAATAGGGAGCGTTCATTGATACAAACTCCTTTTCTCTGGATACACTAATGCAAAAGTTTCTCACTTGTTCCCAGTCACGGGACACAGCTGTGATGGCTCACTGATACCAAATGTTCTTCCTGTCTAAGAAAGGCAACAGAAAACAAATACAAAATTTAGAGGACACAGTCTTCATACAGAGGATGGATAAATATAATCCAGGACATTTTTTTAACCTTTAACCATCCAGGCAAGAGTCTACTGAGAATGTGCTGTATTTGCTGCAAACGTCGACTTCACATTCATACAGTTGCACACATGCACACCTGGGAGTTGTTCGGCACAGCCATAGTTTTCCACTGCTGCCCACTGAGCAGCTCCACAGGAACATCTGAGGGTCAAGTGCCCCATTCAAGGGCACTGCAAGGGTAGATCATAAAAAAAAAAAAGCATGAGTGAATTCACATTCTCTACCCCAGTAATATCCCCAGTTGGAATACAAACTACCTTAGCTAACAATTTGTCTGGGATTCATTGGAGAGTTTTAGCGTCCCATGATCATATTTAAGGATACTGAATGCCTGTCAAGCTTCAAAAAGCCATATCTGTCAAACCCTATATACAGTTACAAACCTCTGAGGTTATTATTAGTGACTATTTGCGATCGGGAACCTATACTTTCACTGGATCTCAAACAAGCGAACTGCCGTTCACAAACCTTTAGGATATCACAGCTCCAATATCCCCGACTCATTAGACAGGAAACATGGCTCCAAATGCCAAGCGGATAACAGCAGTGCATCCCCGCGCCACCAGATAACAGATGAAGACGGAGATAGGCTCTTGTGTAAATTTGTCGTCGGCATGTTGTGATGACATAATTCATTATCCCGGATCCTTTTTATGAGGTTGTTATCTTTTTCATACAGATATCTATCCAAATGCATAAAATGTGATTGTACTGAGCTTTGAACTTGGGGCTGGCATATTGTGTCTCACCACCAAATCCCCTGTGCGCTCCAAATACATTTTATACATTTTACCACTGAAGGAGAAATGTCAGAAATACTTCATGACAGTGTGCCTATTGTGCAGTGTGTGTGTGTGTGTGTCTGTGTGTGTGTGTGTGTGTGTGTGTGTGTGAAGGTAGCACCTATAGAGGACTCTCGTCTGGTTATACAGTCTAAGGTCCTGATGGGCCAGAATATTCGAAAATTCTGCTAATATATCAGCAGCCAACTTTTTGACTAGGAATATATTTATTGTACTGCTGAGATTCATACAGTAACATGCTATATCTTATTAATCTGTACTTTGTGCCAGTGCCAAACCTGCTTAATCCCACTAATTTTATAAAGGCTATGGAAATCATTCATCCAACATATGCTACCACGCAGAACATGTAACACTGATCAAAGCCACCAGACCGTGCACAAGCACAAAGCACAAAGGCAGATATGGACCTGTAAGATCTTTTCCATTTCTCTTTGCCCCTTTTTTTTCTTTTGAGAAGTAGTTAATGAGGCATTTATTATTAGGATACCGACATCTTAGGCCTACCAACAGTACAGCCTATTATAAATCCAGGCCTTTCCTAGTGGACTAATTGTTTTGATGACCACTGACTAGTTGACCTTGAAAAAATGGACTTTTGCATGTCATTAATCTCAACAAATATTGAAACCATTACATCTCTGAAGGGACTAAGGCATAAATGCTTAGATGGCACCCGTGGGTAAAGTAGCAACAATGACTGGAAATTAACACCAGGAGCAAAAAAAAAGAAATTGACCATAAACTCCACCAGCCCCTTTGGCAAGGTAACCAGACGCAGTCCAGTTCATTATCTATTCTATAATATCATATTTGGCCTATTTGGAATATTTTTTGTGACTTTTGGGATCCATCAACCACTAGGGCTGGTGGGTGAAATGTCCTGCCCTTGTAGCAAGCACAAGCTAAGAGAGAATTTCAAAAAGTAGTCTGCTATAAATCCTGGCAGGCAGTCCATATGTAGGCAGAGTAACTTTGGGAATCAAGTGTGGAATTTCAGCGGCCCTCACTGTCAGCAAAGACATGCCTCACCAGAATTCAACAACAGCAACAACAACCCTGAAAAAAGCTGCAGTCATTTCACTTCTGAAAACACCAGCGCCATATTCAAACTCCCAGCTGACCTTATATATGAGAATACAAGATATGAAAGCATCTCAATTCTGTTGAAATCACAGTGGTGTCAGCTCTGCGAGAGTAGCACATACATTTAGAAGGAAAGGGATTTAGGGCAGGAAAAACATTGTGAAAGGAGTGAGGGTAATGAGAGTTCAGCTGGTCAGTCACTTGAATGCTAATGAGTCCCTGATGTGTTTCGAACTTAGCAGCCTGCTTTGTTCTCAGCAGGTCTATAGACATTATTTTAGACATTATTTTATTATTTTTGATGATTGCTAAGTCCATGAAAGAACTGTAATGTTAAAGGTTTGTGATCATTACACATGCAAACAGGATTTATCATTTTTTTCTGGTATTTGCCATTATACAGTAATTTAAGACACAAATGTGATGAAAATATATGTGTGTTTTGCAAGCTATACACAAGAAGATAGAGATGAATGATTGAAGGATCTGTTTAAATGGAATCATTACTAGTGCTGGGGGCAATGACCTCATATTATATATGTGTAATGAGTACTCAGATTACTTTTCAGTGGTAACTAGTAATACTGTAGTCTGTAAATTCCTGTAATCCATAATGAGTTGCTTTTTTAAATTAGATTGTTGTTCCCCCCCAATTTCCCGATTTCTTTTGGCACATTTTTCGATGTAGAAAAAAGTGAAAATGCCTACAGCATCTTGTGCAGGTAAGCTTGATATACATATTAAAAAAACATCATTATTATTCATATTAAGCATTCTAAAAACAGAGCAGTAGTCTTGCACTGCATTGCATAATGAGTGATAGCACACTACATGCCATGTTGCTACAACATGTTTTTGAAGTACGTAACACAGAGGTATTCTAATGGGTTATTTTTAAGAAAGAATAACTTTTTAGGGGTAAGTGTGGGGTAAGTAGGTTAAGTTGGGATAAGTAACAAAAGCAACTAATTACTTTTAAAAGCTCCCAACTTGGATCGGACTGATATGTTTTTTTAAGACTGATGCCAACTCTATTTTTTTTTTTTTAACGGAAACTGAATACCCAATATTTTATGTTATTCAATATCTTTAAATTTGAAAATCACTATGCAAAAAATAAACAAGAAAACTATTACCAGAGTAAAACTATTTTTATGAAATGCTTGAATAAATAAAATGAAAAAGAGAATATTGGAAATGCAAAACAAAAAGATTTTAAATAGCAAAAAGAGCTAGAAAATAACCTCTTTATCAACGAGAGAAGATAACAAAGGTGATGACACACATCCTAAAACATTTAAGTTGCGTGCTAGTCTGAGGAAGAGCAGAGTGCTTGAACTGTCACTGAAAATAAAGTAAGTTCATCCAGGAGCCTGGTGTGCAGGTCTATATTTTGAGAGAGAAGACATGGACACGCCAATATCCCATGTTCAAAAAAAGGCAGATATTGGCCAGATAAATCGGTCTAACCCTACTCCCAACACTAATGATTATTAGAGCTGTAGTGAAGAATGTGAGACCTTATATTAGGCTTTTAATGAAAACTAGTCTTGTACATGGCCTCTAGGTCTTCTGAGAGTATACTTATATGTGTCTTTGATCCACACAGGCAGTCCTCCAAGAAAAGCCAGATCTCATGCTGTGACCAATACCTGGCTGGTAGTTTGTACTGTATGAAAATATGAACTAATTCATCCTCTGAGAGTCTGTGCATTATTCAGCACAGCTCTTAATTACCACCCAGCGAGGAAATGCTGCAATTCTAACTTATTTCTTAATGTGTACAAGATTCTGTATAGTTTGAGGCGACATCTAAGAATTATCAATCGGGCTCAGAGTTTCAACTGTATAACCTCTGATTCATCCAGAAGTCTAAGTAGAAGAGCAAGCACCACAATTTCTTCATAGGTATTTTCAATTATTTTCCACAGCAAAGTTTTTAGGGCCTTTTTGTGCAGGAATTCGAGAGTATAAGGTCTACATGACATGAGTTTGACAGTGGTGACTTGGACATTATATGACTCTAGAGGTCTAAATACCATGCATTTATGATCTAAGGAGTCTCCACATTCAAGGCTGCAGGAAAAAAACTTCACTTTTCATTTATAGGCATTTAATTTATGGACCCTTCTAAATGATTTGAGGTACAGACCGCTGCTACAGCACTGCTGGAAAAGGCCGGCAGAGGTACATGGCTCTCCCATTGTTAACAATCATTACATAATCAGACCGATGTGATCTGGCGCGCCCAAAACAATGCAGTCACACTCGGCCAAAGCGGCGGTGTGCGGTGAACTGCGACCTGTGAGGCCATTAAAATGCAACGCATGGCCAGACCCCCTTTCCCCTCTCCACCATTATCAGTGTCGTTGCACTGCTCCAACAAATGGCACACAACAACAATGCTGTTATTATCTCAACAATAACAACAAAAACACTGTT
>OMKZ01015697.1:0-11026 GCA_900302535.1 Neoniphon sammara | reverse complement strand
AACGTGGGAAAAAAAAAAAAAAAAAGCCATGTGACTCCTGCTTATGGATCATTTACAATCAGAGTTCTACAGACTACTGCAGGAAACACAATTACAAAACTCTGAACCTGTTTTAAAGATGCAAATAAAAACTTCTGGAGACTGCAGGTAACCGATAACTTATTGCTCACATTATGCAGCGGAAGCGTTGTTAATTTGTCAGGAGTTCACCGCGGCTTCTGAATTGTGCTGAGTCAGCCTGAAGAAGCTTTAATTAATAAACAGTGCAAGGCTTCTCTTTGCTGGAGCCCAGTGTTTGTTTTACAGTTTTTTTTTTCCGGCGCTATACAATTATTCTCATCGTTATCATAATGAGAACAGCGACCCGGTGCTGCGATATGTAAAATGTAAAACAATCCCAGGGTAACCTTCCCCAACACGGAAAGGTCACCGCACCGGCTGCATCGCCGGGTGAATTTAATCCGGGGTTTTCAGCACAAGCAGCCT
This sequence comes from Neoniphon sammara, assembly GCA_900302535.1. Classification (NCBI taxonomy): domain Eukaryota; kingdom Metazoa; phylum Chordata; class Actinopteri; order Holocentriformes; family Holocentridae; genus Neoniphon; species Neoniphon sammara. Next base: position 10,540 of record OMKZ01015697.1, on the reverse strand, counting down.
GCTTGGCCTCACTCTGACACAACACTAATGACTCACAGTGAACCGCTGCTCATTAGATTACAGAATATTTAGGAGTTTCTGCTTCGGGCCGCAAGATCTTTAGAGGTTCGACCCCGGCCGGCTTGATTTGAAGTGGAAGAGACGGCCGGCCTGCTGTTTGCTCCGGGCTCAGCGGCCAACCTCGGACCAGGGAAGGTTAATTTCCATCGCTCCCTTACACACAGCGGCCAAGCACTGTTTAATATCTATTACAGAGCGGGATGAAACGCCTTCTGATCATCCACGGGGCTGCGGGGCTCGGCTATTCACAGGCGAGGTAAAAGCCCAAAGTGCCGGAGTGACCCTGGACGCCGCTGCGATTAGCATAATTGCATTTCAAACTGGTCAAGACCGCGGCGAGCGAGGAGCGATCAAACGGTCAAACGAGCCGTGGAGCGTTTATGGACGGCTCCTGAGATTTCATTAGGGATTCAGACAAAACCTGGTGCGGGGCAGTTAATGGGGCAAACTGTTGCAATATGTATGACCACATGACATTGATGTGGATCTCGGTTTCCCCCCCACCGAATGATCGTTTCATTTGCTATTCCAGCGTGGTGCGTGAGCGCCGATCGTGCCGTGTTGCTGTTGAGGTACATGGGTGTTTGGGCTGAGGTTGCCGGTGTAGCGTCGCCCTCAGGGAACAAAGCAACAGCGAGAAAGACAACATCAGCAAAATACAAGAGGCGGAGAGCCGTCCTTGAGGGGAAATGTCATATTGACATGTGGCTGAAATATGTTCCTGTTATCTATGGATTTACCGCTCTGACAGAATTCTTGGATCATTTCATGCATAAAATCTCCCTCAGAGTGATTTAATACACAGTACGGACGCAGCGAGACGACACGTGTCAGACGGGTGATAAATTCTGCATTAAAAGCGCATTTTCCAGAATGTGTGTGCTGGGCGACAGGCAAAGGGCTCGGGGGTTTCCATGTTTGTCTGCTCCTCACTTCGTGTCGGTGACGGCGAGTGTCTGAGCGAGGCCGCGTCTCACCACGGTGACGCCGGTATCCTAGCAGCTGCAGCAGGCAGCATTTGTTGGCACGGTAACAGAGCAGGAGCTTAGAGACGGAGAGAGGGAGCGCAGGCTTTTTCAGCTCTCTGTAAATAAGGTAAATGCAGGACGTAGAGTTCCCAGAGATCTGCAAACACCGGCTGCGTCCCGGGAATTCACTCCGAGCAGCCTGACAACAGCTGAGGCCTCGTTTCCCGACGCAGAGGCAGCCATCCGCTCTGCAGGTTGCAGCTAATTCTTGTTTCACAGATTAGAACCTTTTACCTGTTCGATTCAATTGCTGCAGAACTGCACATCACATTCGAGCGTCTGTGAATTAATTATGCAGATTTCAGCCCAGTGCTGTGTGCTGCCTCAGTGGGAGGGTTGAGTACACCTGCATTTAGCTCCACTTGTGCCTTCCAGGGTCCCATTACACCGTGACACAGCTGTTAGCATCGCAGAATCAACAGCCACATCTGAGAGCTCCATTTGGCTGAATTTACCACAAGTGCTCCCCACAATTTGATTTATGCAAATCAGCCACGCGCCTCTTCAGAGTCGCAGCTTTCAGCCGTTGGAGAGCGCGGCAGAAGTCGACGGGCTCACATGTTTTGTCTTGTGCGGTTCGCTCCAATTAAGAGTTCAGATAATCTAGCCGATGTGGGAGTCTTAAATGCTAATTTCTCCCCCCTGGAAGGTTTAATAAAGAAGGTAAATATTCATGGGATATCTGAGGCAGCAGCAGTAACAACACCAGCCGCACAAACAAAAGGCCGATAAAAATAGATTTTCACTTAACGGTACAGCCATTGTTTTCTTCCATCACACTTGAAACTAATCTAATTCACATTGTTATCCTCAAGTGCACTTAGAACATGGAGGTCACGTACTGAGTCTGTACAGCTTTGCCATGAACTGCATCCTTAAAGGGGAACACCACTCAGTTTATCAGCTTGTATATGTTGTGTTTAGAACAATCTCATCAGGATCTGTGGAAATGAACAGTTTTCTCCCAAAGTCAGAAAAGAAGAAACCGCCCTGCTGCACTCCTGTCCCATCAGATACTGAAACTGACAGAGGAGCAGGGTGATGCTGGTATGATGCAGGTTTTCACTCAAATGACAAATGAAAAATGAGGCAACTGTGGCTGCTGTTTGCAGACAATAAATGGATGTCCAGAGGCTGCAGTCTGGAGACGGAGGTCTGTTTGTACAGTAAAATCACAGTCTGACATGTCAACAGGCTTTAAATTCACAGCTGCTCTGTAGACAATTCATGATTTGGGCCTAAAAGCCTGAAGACGTCGCAGGTTGGAGGTCAAGTTGTCTCTTTTTTGGAAAAAAGTTGTTGGTGTTCACTAGTGTGAACTGGACTGCAGGAAAATGACATGAAGGGACTGTTAAAGTGAACAAGGATACTGTTTAAAGGTACATTATGCAAAATATCAGAGGGTCAATTTAATGGAGGACCCTTTTCACTCATCTGCAAATAAATAAATAAATAAATAAATAAATACATGGAATAAGCACATAATTTGATGGTTGAGTCTACATGGTTGTCATCATCAGCTCACCTCACTGATAGATTACATGCTTATTCATGTTTTGTCAGTTGAGCCCAGCGGTTCTCACTTAAATTAACCCTCAGCAATTTTGCGCTGTGTACCTTTTAAAGGACAAATGCTCAGCGTGCTGTGAATCCATCCAGACAGTAACCCTGTGTTCACCCTGTGACACGACCGTCATCATCAGCAACTCGTTTTTGCGTCTGTGAGCCACCAACAGCCAATGAGATTTTTGTGCTTCGTAGTTTCCCTGATGTGATTTTGCTTCATGAACAAAATTTCTGCTTGGAAAGTGCAACATGGAGGAGAAGCTGATTCAAACCATTCAAAGATGTCAGGAATAAACGTCTCCAAAATGATGCTTGAGGGCAGCTGCATTAGTTGCTGAAGTTAACGGTAAAATCTAAAGTCGTTTCTTCTTCTTTAATCCCACCTACCGGCTATTTATGTTAATTTGTAATGATGTTGTAAGATTACGAGATGTCTGTCCAAAACTTTGTAACTGCTGACCGCCAGTGCAGATGCAGTGGGAGCCTTTGGCCCCGCCCACACCAGTGAGAGCATAGCAACTCATCAAATGAAGTCGGACGCAGTGTGAACACACACACTGCTCAAACCTCAGTGTGGCACTGCTGGGACACAAAACACAACCAACACAGTGATATTTTACAGCCCGAATGACGACAGCACAGACATGAAGCGAGGCTCAGAGTCAGAGGATTCGTCTTCTCACTGCATCGTGGATTTTAAAAGAAATGGCTTTATAACAGAAAGTGTGCATTTGTACAACAGACGTGTCATTTCTAAAGAACAGAACATTGTTAAAGTAAATGTGTATGTTTGTGTGAGTGTGTGTGTGTGTGTGTGTCTTCATCCCTCCTCTTCGTCGCTGTCGAGCGGCCCTCGGTTCAGCGGGAGGGACGGGCTGATTCGCTGCCACCGATTGGGCGGCCAGATGATGTGTGAGGCCCGACCATGAAGCAGCCCCACGGACACCTGGGGAAAAAAAAGGGATGGGTGTCAACATGTCACTGACAGATTACAGTACCACTTTGCACAGAGACGTGTTGTGCAATGACTAAGTTTTAGGCGTTACTATCAAACAAAATGTTGCTTTTGATATTACATCCTTTAAAAATCAGCCTGAAGCTGAATTATCTAAAAGCAACGATTATCCTGATCTCCGTTCCTGTTTGTTTTTCACACAATTCATCCTCTCACGCTGAGCTGCTTTGATGGGAAAGGGTAAAATAAATAAAAAAAAAACACACAAAAAACAAGCTGACTTTCTTTGATTTTATTCAGTGAAACATGACAGAAACATCGGACATAAATGCTGTTTGGTTTCCTGATCGCTTACAAGACAAAACCGACTGATCTGATTATAGAAGAAAAGAGAAGCAAGTAACAGAACAAGCAGAGTAACTAATTACTGCTCCCAGGGATGAGCATTTAAAATAACTCCAGAAATGACTAAAGAGCATGAACTAATGCATTAGCCTACATTTTTTTTTAGTAATGAGCCTATCACGGGTTTCTGTGATGGCTCTGCAAGAATTATAAAAATTAAGACTGCATGGTGGAAAGCCTCTAATTGGAGAAAAGTCTTTATGACAAAGGCTCATTGGGGAGGATTAAAAACAGTTTGTAGTCAGTTACACGCAGGTCCAGACTCTTCCATACATGAACGCTGGGACTAATTAAAACCACCAAGTGGATCTGGCTGCTCGCTGTTGTCCGACATCGCTCTCTCTATGTCAATTAAGCTGGTTTGCATAAGGTCAGAGCAAACATACAGGCAAATGTCAAACGCTTTTAATGACGGCTGTTATCTCGGAGAAGCCGGCGTCTGCATTAATAAACAAACCACGCCGCTGAGTTACTCTGCTCAGCTCCAGCAGAGGAGCTGCCTGGCTCTGGCTGACGGTGCGAGGCTGGCTGCAGACAGAGGCGGAGGCGTTTGGTTCGATTCCCGGTGTATCCCATCACCCGGGTGGGGCTTACAGGGGAAAAAAAAAAGCTTCCACCCCCGCAGCAGCAGCCATGTTACAGGGTTCAGTTTGATGAAATGAAGGAATTAAAAAGCTGATTAACATTCCTGTAGCGGCTGAGGTGGAGGAGCCAGGTGGCCGCTGTTATTCACTGAGGAGGAAAAAAAAATCAAACAAATTTTATTTATATAGCACATTTCATTCAACATTTCATCACACAGACCAGACTGCTATATGAACCTGGTAAGAACAGCTCAGGCTATGAAAAAGAAAAAGAAACAAGACAACCAACATGAGATAGACACATAGATAGATAGAAAGATAGAAAGATAGAAAGAATTTTAGGACACACAAGAGGAGGAGAGGCCATGTTGAAAATACTTTAACATATTTATTTATTGCACATATTTATGCCTCATTTAACAAAAACAACATATTCAAAAGCTCTATCATTCCTGTAATTACCCTTTCTTCCAAAGTCCCAGGACATCCAGCAGCCCTGCACACTGACTTACACACACACACACACACACACACACACACACACACACACAGCTGTAAGATGTGAGGACCTCCAGGCCATGCAAAGTGCACAACAACAAGCAGGACAGGCGGTGTGAACAGGTAGGAGGATCCTGCTCCGCTCAGTCTGCTGGTCACAACAACAGACTGACCAACGTCACTTTCTACCGATCCGGCCACAGTCAGAACAAGACAAACTACAGGCAACAGGTGGTTAAATCACAGCTATCCAGGGATGCGCTGATACATCATCAGAGCACCAGTCTTAGCCGGTATCAGCTTTAAATATCTGCATCAGTCTGGTTTTACTCCTACTGCCAATATCTGGTGGAGGTGGCATTTTTATGTGACCTTTTTTCTAGAAGTGTGTCACTTCATACAACAGTCAAATTACCAACAGAATAAAACAGGACAGTCTGAATAGCTCGACCAGTTTTGCACCTGCCTTTTTACAATGTTTTTCCATTTTACTGATATGCTTATTGGTACCAGCCATTGTGAGTAGGAAGTATATCCATATCGGCCTGAAACATTAACACTGAGGCACAGTTTTAAAATGTTTGTTGTATCACAAAACTCCACACAGGTTACAACAACCATGAAAGAGGCAGAAGCCCACATTTCATAACCAGGCTGACGGGAATGAAAAGACCCAACGTTTCAACTGGCAACAGGAGCTGCTGCCACCACAGATATGAGGCCAAAGCAGCTCTGCCAACTTTACTGTTTACTGTACTGTTCTGGATGAACCGGAGTGTGGCTGACTGAGATCAACAGCTTGAAGGCAGAGTAAGAGATAACAGACAAGAACAACAACATGACTCATGACATTTAGGATCTCCCTTCAGGGGGAGGAGCCAGTGTCATTCAGAATATGGAAGAATGGAACAAGTCCAATTTGTGGATTTAAAAAGCTCCACCAAGACTTACTTTCTGTTTTGGGACTTGAGGTACAGCACACTTTAGGTTTGGTTAAGTTATTTAGCTAATTAGATGTTGCAGCTCCATATTTTATTTCCAGTTAAAGTGTTTCTGCGTCAGCCTGCTAACTGATGCTGAGTCTCATCACGTCCAGCACAGAGCAAACAGATAGACATCAGCATGGGAGAGGCACCACATTTAAAATGCAGCCAAAAATCTTTAAATGGCTATGTTAAATCCATTAAGTAATGGAAAACATCACTGTATAAATGGACCTATTTGCTTCTACAAACTCACTGATAATAAATTTTACTTATTCATTCACTTTTTTTTGGCAGAACAGCATCCCATCCCTCCACTGAATCCCATTAGCCTCAGCTCAGTTCAATCCTATAAACTCCAACACAGTTCAACAAAAGAAAAACACCGCTCCTGAACCGCACAAATTCAGTTTCTCATGTCATTTCCATCCAAACCTGCAACTACAGTTCAGCTCTATTTAGCTCAACAAAAAATAATCCTCTCAAACTGAAAACATGTCCACAGTAACTTCAATACAACTGTTCATGCTTACGTCAGCCCGTCAGTCTTTGAGCGATCTGTCGGTCAGAGGGGGAAACCACGCGGCTGTCACAGCACCTGCACTGCTGCTGGTTTTCTCCTGACGTCCACACACACTGAGCAAAACGCCACAAGCACAACCTACTCTAGTCTCTATCCTCAAGTAAAATACGCCCACCGTTTTTAAAAACTTGAATCTCCTGCAAATAGCACAAGGCGGCCAATAAAAAAAAGAGAAATGATGGGTGGCATTCGTTTGAACAAGACCCACATTTGTCAAACCTGAACTGGAGGCACAGGCTTAAAATTTGAATTTACAACCCAGATAGAAGCCAGCTGACCTTTCACAAAAGAAGGAAACGTGTTGTGACTCATCCATCATACATGTTCAGCTGCCTGTATTTTCTGCTAAAAGGACAAACTGCATTTTCAGCTCCAGCATTACCTGTCTGGCAAATTTCAGTTCCTGGACAAACTTCAGCCTTTTGTTTTTAGTTTCACACAATCAGGTCAGAATCATGTACCATCAGTTTGTATGTCCATGTGACACAGAGCAGTCGTCTCAAAAACTCCCGAGGTCAATGGGGACTGCTTCTTTAGAGTTCAAAAAAAGAGCAAAAACAATTAGCATAAATTTACTCCAAACAGCTTGTGCAGCACAGTCCAAGTCTTCTGAAGCTGAGTCAAAAAAAGATGAGACATTTTTACACCTTTATTCAGTGCCTGTTTTCCAAAATGTTCATGCTTCCTTGCTCCCACATCTCACGTGTTCACACTCTGCTCCACACGGGTCTACGTCACACAGTGACTAATAAAACTAACCACTGACAGACAAAAAGAAAATGTCAGATGACTTCAGTATAGACGAAGAGCAGCAGTTCTTTGCCCTGCTTTATTCATTAGAACCAGAACACACAGAAAAGAGACTCTGGTGGTGGAAACTGGGAAACGTCAGGCAGATACAAAACGAAAGGCCTTTTCTGGACTGAATGGGATTTGGAGGAGCGAGATATCTCAGGCAAGGAGAGCGGTGCCGGTCAAAGAGCTTGAATTACAACAACAGTCCTGAGTTTCCATCACTAATAACCCGTGGAGCTGAGGAGATAAAGTTCCAGTTACCAAGAAACAACTGGAAGAAACAACAAAGACCCAACAGCACGCTATATAACTTCTCAAATTATATAAACGCTCTATTACAGGCCATGTGTTGTGCCAAATGTAAATTCATTCACCCTGCCAAACTGTTCAGCTGGCAGTGAGAGCAGGATGGTGGCACTGTATTGGAGTGGGTACTGAAGAGAGAAAAACTCAGTATATTGAAAAGAGTCGTTCCTGTTCAACGTGAGAAACAGTCGTCTTCCCCCCGAGCAAACGTCAGATTCAAAGAGCCAGTTACCAAGCAGATCACCTCTGTGGTTTTTCTGTGAACTCTGCTGCTGATACCTGTAACATCAGGATGATTAATAAATTTCAAACTGTCTACTTTGTGCAACAGACCCTCTGGAAGCCAATGAGCAGTAATTGAGTCAATTTTGGGAGTAATAAAGTTAGATGCGTACAATGTCCAGAGAGCAGGAATGTAGGGACATTTCCAGTGACAAAGCACCAAACCTGGGGCCCGTCCCCAGAAAACAGACAAATTAACTTTATGGACACATGTAAATTAGCTTTACATACCTCAGGTCTTTGTGGAGGTGGGGCGGGCACAGCAGTCGAATTCAAATGAATCACTTTTGTTCATCTTGCTGGATATTTGGACGGTAATCATCTGAGCAGAAATGTTCACCACAGACCCGCCGTTAATACAGGAGCAGACATCCAGGCTAAAAGCGATTAGCCATTTATGCTTCTGTGTCACGCAACGGTTATTTGTGAAAATTCACTAAAGCATCTTGCAAGGATGCACGCTGCCACGGTCGAACTGGTTTTTCTACACTGGAACCTCCAGGGAAAGTCCACACTGCGACCATTTTTAAAACATGAACGCTAAGGAGAGAAGCTACAGCAGCTGGGCAAAAGGTAACGAGGGTTGAGTGAAGCATTTTGTGCAGAGCTCTTTCAGTGTGTGCGATGCAGACGTGTGCAGGAATGTAAACATTAGAGGTGTGGAAATTTATCGATTCTAAGATGCACCGTGATGCAGACGAGGATGATTCTGCATCGATGCAGTGACAGAGCATAATCGCACAAAATAATAACCTGCTAACATTGATTGTTGATTTTCCTGCCTCAGTTTCTGTAATGTTTATGTACTGAGGTGGGTCACACAGATACTGGTATCTGGTATTTATTTGTGGTGGCCTGCCGTAAATAACACACCACCCACTACAAATTGATTTTTCTATTTTTTGGAGTTGCGTGTATCATACTCTCAACTACAGGTTGAATTTACGACTCACGGTGGAAAGTCGGCGCTGACAAGGAGTAGCTGACGTGAATGCAGCAGCGATGAGGAGGGAGGAAGAAGTTTGTATTAAACATTAAAAGTTTAATTTTCCCGGCCATAGTTTCACATCGGCATGCCCCGCATTTAACCGACACTTGTGAGACCAACACACGCTCGCATGCACACCCACACTCCAGTGTATCACTGACACTTGGGTTTACCGACATGCTCTCTCTCTGCCCGCCCAACACAGGCTTGTTTGGAGAGGACAAAGACAAAATGTTCAGTATCAGCATACAAATTAATTCCTTTTTGCCACCCACACTCAGTAATCAATAATCTAATCAATAGTACCAGCTACTCAACAGACTACATGACAGTGAAGTGACTTCTAACCTGTCATCAACCAGGTTTTACCACAGCTGTGTGTTGGAAGCTGTCTTCAGTGTGTTTGTGTGTGTATCTTCTGTGTTTGAACACAAATGCAAATAAAGTTTTTAAAGTCTGACTGGCTTCACCTTCTTCCAGTAACTGATTAATAGCTTTATAATCCCAGATATCACAGCATTTCATCGGTCTGGAGACTGCTGTACAGCAAAAGGTGAGGTAAAAAAGACATGCTGCAGGCCAAATAAAGATATTATTGTATTGTTATATTGGAATTATGGTTGTAATTCTCATCCTGATCTTTTTTGAGCAGAAATTAAAGGGAGAGGCTGAGAGGGACGACAGGGAGGCTGATGGTCCAGACTTAAGAACAATTTATATTCCTGTGTCAAAGTTTGTCCTTCCTGCTGTAGTTCACATACAGCTCTGCATTTTCTCTCATAGCATCTAGACGCTTAATGGTACATGAAAAAAGAATCTGAAATCTGAAAGTGATCTGTGTAATTTTTAAAACCAAACTGCTAACGGCTAAGTAGTTAGCTGCCTGTGATGTCCCCGGTATTTCTTTGCCTAAGTGGCTAGAATAAGAGCTAGAATAAAATTTATTGAGCAAAGCACCGCTGGTCAAAGGTTACCCAGTAGTGATGTACTGAACATGCGGCACAGTGTTGGCTTTTTGTTTGCGAAATAATGATTTGGGTTGGAAAGCGGCAGCAGAATTCAGTGGATCCAGTCCCATTCCCAGAGAAGCCTGCCGATAAAAACCTCCAAGTTTGAAATCACAGACGGTGACAGGGAGGAGGATGTGGAAACAACATGGAGTTTACACACAGAGGAAAGGTGTTTAACCTGGAAATCGTCCAGATTCTGGCAGCAGTTTGCACTCCGTGTTGCGTGTAAGGCCTGTTACTGACACTCTGAACTGGGAAAAAAAAACTTTACCTCGTGTTTCAGAAGTCTACGTGCAGAAATATCAACGCTGTCAACTACGGCATAGCAACAGCGACGCTTTGACGCTCAGCTAGGCTACAAGTCAGCTACAAGCCTGCAGGTCAGCAGAGAGATGGAGGCGACACTACAAGGACAGACAGGAAGTGCTCGGTTAGCCCGGGCCTACGTCATGCATGTTAGGAGGGGCTGAGGTGATGGAGGGGGACAGGTCGGCGGG
>OMKZ01015695.1:0-10553 GCA_900302535.1 Neoniphon sammara | reverse complement strand
GGAGAAGAGGGTGAGGTAAGAGGGTGAGGGAAGAGGGTGATGAAATGACAGATAAAAATGGAAGGAAGGAGAGGGAGAAGGAGGGAAAAAAGAGTGTTAAACCACCAAAGAGAGAGTGAGAGCCAGAAATGGGTGAATCAGGTGACAGTGGAAAAGAAGTAGACAGGAGGAAAAATATGAGAGGAAAACAGGTTCAAAGGGACACATTGACAGAGGGTGGAAAGGAAGACAGAATGAGGAAAAGTTACAAATCGAATCTTCAGAATGGTAAACCCCACAACAGTAACATTTTTTTGGGCGGGGGGTGGGGTGGGGGTTAAAATCAACAGTTTCCAGAGAGGTGAAATTGTGTTGAAAATCAGCAACTGTGAAGCTGGGAAAGAAAATGAGACAGAGGGAGAAGAAGGAGAGAGAGGAAATACTTCTCGCTTCTCAATTCCTTCCCTCCACGCCTCAAGTTATCTGTCAGTGTTGTCGGCGTCGAGGGAATTCCTCTCTGGCAGAATATGGATCCCTCACTGACACCTCTCTCTGCTTCACAGAACTGCTACTATTAATATCTCCACTAATAAGGCGCACAGACATACACACACGCAAACATTTGTATCTGTGTACGTATGTACAAATGTGCAAATGCATGCACGGATACATATTCTCACTCTCTCTCTCACTCACACACCCACACACGCGCGCACACACACACACACACATGCACGCACGCAAGCAAGCACACATGCACTTCCAAACAGGAGCACATTAACATATGTCAAAAACTCCTAGATAACTGCACAGGCATATGTGACAACAGGCTTTCTGCATATGCCTAATATGCATATACATAAGGGAAAAATCAATTAATCCTTCATTGCATATTCAATCAAGCAGCCCAGAGGAAGTACTTCTTTAAATAGAGATTTGCTGCTGTTTTCATACAAACAATCTAAATAAGGGTTAAATATTACAGTTTCCTTACAGCTTCTGTGGCATGTATGACCTTCATATTTACAAGTTGTGAAAAAATATATCGAGAAATATTATTTAAACATGAATGTATATAGTCTCTCTATGCCTTTGAGTGCTTGGTACAGTGTGTGTGCATCTGTGAGCAAGTCCAAGTTGTAGTAATTGGAAGGAGCAATATGTAATAGCATTTATATTGATGAACTACAATTCTGACAGCTATAAAAGCTATGGGCGAATATAAACCACTTGTTAATGAACACAGGCAAATAAAGCCTACAATGCACCTGGAGGCAGGGAACCACAGATTTGTCAGTACATAATAAAAGATAATCTGCCAACTGCTTATTTCCAAACACATTTTGGACCCCCCGCCCCAGTGGAGATGTGCAGCATTCTATTATAAACTGTTAAAATGGCAAAATATCCTTTTCCATGTTTTCTTTTGTGTGCAAAGGATAGAATTAACAAGAAGAGCAGCAATTTCTCTTGTCCTAATCTAATTGGAGAGCTGTTTCTAAATGTCTCCAGCACAGCATGCACTTTTGTTACTCAGACTTGATCATGGTGCTTTACTGTAAGCTTCATAACAGTTTATTACTTTTTTATGTTTGTTCGGTAACTACAGTGGTGACTGGCAGGCACTGTCCTCATCCAGAAACTCCCTAGGCTCCTCTGTTTGTTCTCCATAAATGCTGAGACAGAGACTACTTAACTAGACGGGAGGATGTATTACAGAAACTTGTCATGAAGCAGAGGCCAAGTAGACTGAAATAGGGCAGAATGATCGGGAACAGTCTCAGGAATTGCCCACAGTCTATATGCACCATAATAAGGAAGCGCCTTGAGTGTGGTGTTAAGCAACGGTTCTCAATGTGGGGACCAGAGTCCCCCAAGCGGTCCTTGTGGGGACCTCGGGGAGGGGGGCAGCAAAATGGAAAACAGTCTACTATCATTATAAAGTAATTCAATAGAAACTGTATGACTGTTCTTTCCATAGGTTTCACTTTCACTGCTATTATCATGAGGCAATTTAACAGGTTTACCATTCAACACAACATCAACAACAAAAGCTTTCCCACAGTCCCTGAGATAAAATCTTTTCAAATAGGGGGCCCATGGCACTACCATGTGCCTATCCAGGGGTCCTTGAAATTAAAATGTTTGAGAGGAGGGTGGAGAGGGTGTGTGTGAAGGCTGGTGGTGTATTGTCTGCGTACCCTCATCTTGCCGTTACGCACGGCCGCCCCGTCCTCAGCTAGCCTCAGCACGTACAAGTCCATGTTGTATTCTCTGCCTCCTCGCAGGCTGAAGCCGAAGCCTTTGTTGTCCCGCTCCAGGTCCACTGAGTAGAACTCAGCATCCTGACGGAGAGACAGAACACACACACACACACACACACACACACACACACACATTTGCATCAAGGTCACTTCTGCGATTCAGCGGTTGGATGTGTTTATGTGTGTGTGTTTGTGTGTCAAAGAGAAAGTGTGTGTGTGTGTGTGTGTGTGTGTGTGTGTGCATGCGCGCGCATTTGTCCTTTGAAGTGGGCTCCTATTTCAGAGCAGGGGACAAATGCCACCTTCAGGAAAGTCACACCTATTTAATAGTCGCGCCAGACTGTGTGTGCGTGCATGTGCGTGTGTGTGTGTGTATGCATATGCTCAGGTGTAGGGACTCTGAATTATTGATGCCTCGGGCTCTGGGCGGACAAAGGGAGAGGGCGCAGACATAGAGAGAGCGGGCCAGGCACCACAAGGACAGGGAGACAGCCACAACAGCCCCTGTCTTCACGCCCTCCTCATCTCCTCTGGCGAAGGATCAATGCTATCTGTGAGAGCCATCTCCACCGCGGCAGATTAATTCAGCAGGGAACACAGCGGCCTGAGAGCTTACTTTGAAAGCAAACAGCCCTTCCGTAATGCATGGATTTCGATAAAGCCAGCAGGTAGGCATAAAAAAAATAAATAAATAAAAAATAAATAAAAAAATAATTCATTTGATTTGTCCGTGGGTTGGTGGGTGGATGGATGGATAGATGTGAGGAGGAATGGAGGATAGATAAGTGTGTGGGTGCTGAAAAGTTGGATGGATGGATGAAAAGACAAATGGTGAGAGGAATGTTGATGTGGGCAAGAAGTTGACTGGATAGAGTGAGGAGCGATAGGAGGAGACGTGGATGGATGGATGAACGAAAAGACAGGTGAATGGATGGCGGCGGCGGCGTCCTTCCTTACCTGGCCTGGGACTTGTTGTGTCGGAGGCTGGGGAGGGGGGCCTTGGGGTGCTTTGAATTCAAATGACTCCTGTTTTGGTTTGGTGTTGTTTCTGGGAAAGAAAGATGGCAGCTCAGTGTGTTGAGAACATGATTCGATCACTAGTTAAAATAAAGTGCCGTATTATACCTCATCAGCTGTGTGCTGCACCCAAGTGACAAATCTAATTTGTTTGATGGTAAATAAGGCACTGTCCTACAGACTCATATGGCCATTTTGTAATTAAACCTGGGAGCAACAATTACACAAAACTAAGAAAAAAAATAAAAAGAAAGCAGTGTATGAGACAGAAATACCTTAAATGAGAAATAATATTTTCTAAGTCTGCATATCTTGAAAAATAGTTCTCACTACTTCAAAGATCCCTATCAAACTATTCTGTTCTATTAAGGTTAGACCAACTCAGTTTACAGATATATTGGGCCAAAACCTTTTTGAATAGTGGATATTGGTGTGTCTTTCCTCTCTGAGATGAAAGCGGTTACTCTCTAGCTCTGTCTTCACAAGATTTTTAATATTGTTTGACAGTATTTTTCTCAATATTTTTTATTCTATGTTGTTCTTTTTGTTGATTCAAACATTTCATCAAAAATATTTACTCTAGCAATAGTTGTCTTGTTTATTTTTTGCACAGTAATTCTCAGATTTAAAGATATTAAATATTGACACAAAATATCAGCCATCGACAGCTTCAGTTAAAAAAAAATACTTGAATCAGTACTGGAAATAGTATAGTTTTTAAAAAAACATATTGGTCGGACCCTACATTCTGCACTCTTTCAAAAGTATCACGTGTTGTGCACGCCACCTCCCAGTGTGCTCCTCACCTGGGCTCGGGCGCAGCCTGTTGCTGGGGTGTGTGAGTGGTGGTGATGGTGGCGATCTTCTCTGCGTTGGTCAGCAGGGACGCATTCGACGACTCTGAGGAGGATGACAGAGGGAAAGGCTGTTTAACAAAGTGTTAAAAACAAAAAACTAAATTAGGTGCGTGTCCATCTGTTGGGTTGAAGTCAATAAATAGGCTTCCTGAGCATGAGGAAAAAAACAAAACAATTTAAAAAGAAAAACAGACTTACCAGAAAGATTTAAAACATTTCAAGATTTGATTAGTATTGGGCAAATAATGTTTTTTTCATGTCACCTAATGCATTAAAGACATTTTTCAGACTGTCCAAGAAGCTTTTCTGCCTCAGGCAACCTAAAAACTTTTGCAATATTCAGTTTATTTTATTGATACCATTTGCCGTTTCTATAGTGCTTCTACTTCAATTCATCATATTTCGCATAAAAATACTTGGATGGGAGCCCTTCTAGTGACCCAGAAGATGCTGTCTGATGGAGAAAAAGCCATCTTTCTCTTAGGCGGAGTATTTTGATGTTTCAGTGTGAACACTCCTGTAGATGTTCAGGAGCTGTCAAATAAAGACATTAGCTGACCTGGGGGCCCAGCAGCCTTCAGGCTTCCTCCACCACTCAGTCAGATCCGGGACACAAGAATAATACAAGTATTTTACTTTCACGCTATCAATCATTTTGTCAAAGTACCTGTCAAATGTTGGGTTTTTTTTTCAAACGCTGTATATCTTACTTTGGAATGAAACTGTCTGCCAGTGAATTATGAATGAAAGTGTCTGTGGATTCAAACAGGACTGCATGCACACCTTCTTGCAGACTCTAAGGACATGAAAGGCCACGGACACGCTACTCTCTTTTATCTCAAACTAAGCAAAGTCAAACAATGCCGGTCCCAATCCATAAAAAACAGAGGTATTATTATAAAACACCCAGACAGACCTTTCTTCTCCTTAATAATCTAATCTTATTTGGATATCTACAGGTGTCTCTATTCCATATCTCACAGCCATCCATAGGTCCTGTTATTGGATTACCAACTCTCTCCTCTCTTCTCAGCCCCCCTACTCTCTATTCCTCTCACACTCTGAGCAGCCGCGGTCAATTCTCCTCTCATCTATTCATCTCCTCCACCTCCACTAGTCCCTTTGGAGCCTGTTGGCTTAAGTCTTCGATCGTCCGCGGCCCACACGGGCCCAGGCTGAGCCAATCAAGAGGCAAATGGGGTGGGGCAAGTTTAATTTAGGGCTGTCAAGTTGACAACCTGGAGATGCGTGCATGTGTGTGTGTGGAGGTGTTTGTGTATTGTGCATGTGTTGTACGTTTTAGCCTGGGACTCAGTATGAGGTTCATGTTTAAAATACCCCCTCCCCTTCCACCCCTCCCTCTTGAGATTTTCTGGCACCAACCATGAACTGCCTAACATGCTCGCATATTTTCTGATCCTCATTTCTCACTTTTGCAGCTTTACATTTGTCTCCATAAAGCCTGTTTGCCCTTCCATCTGCTCATCTGCATAAGCTATTCCTTCCATTCTGCTGCCTCTCTTCATTTATCTCTCCCAACTGTTTTCTTTCTGTACGTTTATCCAACCCCCCACCGCCACCCCCCCAACCGTCCCACCGTCTCTGTAGCTTAAAACATTCAGGGCACATAGAAAAGCACTGAGCTGTCTTGGTAATTTGTCTCTCGCCTTGGCAATACGCCTGCCCGTGCCGAGCAGAGCGAGCCAGCAAGGAGAGCAGGTACAATCAAAATGAGGAATTCAGGAGAAAGAAAGAGAAGGAGCAGCAGAGAGGGGAAGGAGGAGAGACAGAGATAGGAGAGGTGGGAGGGCTGTACGACATAATATCCCCCAGGGTGTGTGGAAAAAAACCACACCATCTCACCCCAGGTGCCCCTGACTCCATCCTCCCTCACAGTGGGAAGCAATGAGGTGTGCCTGGTCTGTGATGGAAGGCTGAAACGCTGCAGAGACAAAGGCTTTCATTTAAGGCATCAGCTGTTTATGCAGGGTCTGAAACTAGCACCCCAACACCCGCCAAACGTGGGAAAATTGTCAGTGTCGGGTAAACGGCGCCAGTTTACAGACACATTGTCATGTAGAAATCAAGCTGGCAAAACAAATCCCCAAAACAAAGGTGTAAGCTCATTGCGTTCATTAGGCTGCTCTGAAAACCTGTTGAAGAAGAAGACAACTGATAATAGCTTTTGTGTCTAACTAATAACTAACTAGGTGATAACTATCTTTGGGAGCCCTGCCTTCATTGAAAACAAGATGTTGACTATTGTTTGTCCATTTTACTGCACTGTGAAATCTATTTTGTCTATTTTAAAAAAATGTTTTACAAAGCATGACTGTGCTTTCGTTTTTCGTTTTGATACTGTGTGGGGGAATAAAGTGTCTGTTCAATTCATCCACCGGACACAGAGGCTGGTTCAACGAAAAGTTTCAGACACTGTGATTATGTATGTATTACTATGCATTGGCAGGGAGTGTGCTGCGTCAACTTTCCTTGTAGTTATGGAAGTATTCAGCATAACTCACTCTAAAAGTCCCGCTTTGCTGCCACAGAGGGGAGAGGTGCGCTCAGAGAAAAGGAGCTGCAACAGACTTAACCTTGGAAGAATCTGCTGCAATGGCATTTATTCATGTAAAAAAGACAAAAAAAAGAAAAGAATCAGACAGGATTGATCCGTATAAACATGGGCATGCTCAGCCATGTGTAAACAGAGGCAAAAAGAGCACTCACCCAGAGATATAATAACTTTGATACAAAAGCGGCAATCTCTTCCTGTCACTCCCTCTGTGTCTGTTTGTTTGACACATCCACACTGTGTCTGTGTCTGTTTGTTTGACATGCACGCAAACACGAACCGGAACTTTTCTATAAAGCAACTCCGACTATTTCACTATTGCTCTCTATATCTTCTTGGCAGAGCAATTTTGGCTCACTGTTCTCATCAACTGCTCCACGGAAAAAGCTCTTCATCCATAAAGAGTGAGCCGGAAAGCAACGAGCAGTGGACAAATAGCTCCAATTTCTACCGATGTGCAGGTTGACAGGGAGTATCGCCTTCACTCCCACAAACACACGCACAGGAACATACACAGACACACACGCGCTTAATTAAACAGTATTTGTGAAGCATGCCAGAGCGATCTGTCAGCATGGTGCAGTTAGAGTTCTCAGCTGTGCAACACAATGTTCAGTGTGAAACACTTTACAAGAAAAGATACGAATTCAGAGGCAGCCCCGCTCCCTCTCTAACACACACACACACACCTACACACACACGCAGACACACACACAAACATCTTAATTATGGTTGCATGTTTTAGAAATGTAGGGATGCCAGAAGCAGGAATGCAAAGGCTGCGAAAGATTCCAAATATTCCCAAAGATGCAGTTCTGTCAACACTGCGAGGGCGCTCTGCTCACTTTGAACAAAGGACCGGGAAGCTTTATATAACACTACAACAACATGCAACCACCACTGAAATACTGAAAGGCCAGGCCAGCTGGTCACAAGTACTCTACTACTACTACTACTACTACTACTATACTAATAATAATAATAATAATAATGATAATAATAAGTGATAATCAGCTCTCAGTTAAGGATGCACTATGCAAAAGTGCCAAGGGTTGACTGAAGGATGAGCCTTTAGACTCAGCTGACCAAAAATCCACTATAGGCACATAATCTGACGATGAGAACAATGTACACTCAACCATCAAATTATATGCTGATTTCATACTTTTTGCCAAGCGAGTCAACATGGTCCTCATTTTAATGACCCCCCCTCAGCAATATTGCATAGTGTACCTTTAATTTTACCTGAATCAATAAAGAATAAAAAAGGCCTCAGTTGATCCCAGCGCAGCACCTCTGCACTTAAAATCTTGCATGAGGTCTAGTGCATTAATGACAAACTTATTAATAACAGCCCCCAATGAAGTGAATATTTGGCTGATGGCTCCCAACTGGATGCAATGCTGGAAGAATGTGCTTGTCAGCAAATCAAAATTATAATGAAAGTTAAATTTGCTTCATGATCATGGGGATCCTGTGCTTGAGGAACAGAAAGACACCAAAAAGATAAAGAAAATGACAAAGCATAATAAAACTGGCTTGGACGTTAGAGACTTTAACTGAAACATCACATCCCCACGTTTCCCACTCACCGTCTCCAGGGATGATGCGTAGTGTGACGGTGTTCCCGGCCTCCTTGATGAGGTTGACGATGTCAGAGTGGGACTTGTTAGTGATGGAGCAGCTGTTAACAGCCAGGATGCGGTCGCCGACTTTCAGCTTCCCACAGCGGTCTGCCGGGCTCCCCTCAATGATGCGCCCTATTTTGTGAGGCATGGCCACACATGCATTGCCAGCTATTGTCATCATGAACACGTTTGTTTATGTGTGTTTGTGTGTGTGTGTGTGTAGTATTTGGAGAGAGAAAGGGGAAGGAAAAGAGGAAAGGAGCAGAGGGAAAGAAGGGCAGAAAGTTAAGGGTTAATTCACCAACAGCAAGCCAAGCCAAAGGACACTGAGAGGAGCTGCTAAGAAATTTGCCAGAGTAAAATGCAAGTTTGGCACAGAAAGGCAAATTTTAATGTGCTCTGCAAAAAATAAAAGAATCTCTTTGAGTTGTCGCTGCTTTTCTTGTAAATTGGTTTTTCAAATTAATCAGTGGGAAAATTGAGCTAAACTCCGCGTCCAATATGTTCCTCTTCAATATGGGAGTCCTCCTCCTCTCTTCTCTCCTTTCACTTGATGCTGCTGCAGCTCCAATTTTCAAAAACCGGATATCATTATTCAATTTGCACGGGAGAGTATGTGCAGCAAAAAGCTAATAATGAGAAAACTGTGTCAGTGTTGGCGTCCCTAATACCGACACCTGCAGAAACTTGGAGACGACAAACGTATACATCAGAGCTGACATCTTACCAGCTACCCTGAGGTCTCTCTGTTGCATTCTGCCATCAGTCACTAGAGAGAAATGGAGCACACAATCATTTCTTTCTTTCTCCGGCTCCCTTTTCATTATTCCTCATTCATCTCTCCACCCGCCTCCCTCTTTCATGCAACTACAAAGTTCTCTCGCCCCGACCTCTTCCTGTCTCTCTAACCAAATCTAGGTCTGTTGGGCTATGAACTGCTGAGTGGAGGGTGGATGAGAGAGAGTGCGGAAGAAAAGGGAAGACACAGACTAAGGTGCTGTTGGGCTCCTCAGCAAAAAGGAGGTGCTTTTCCAACTAGCAGCAGCATGGAGAGGATAGATGGGTGCTAGCACGTCTCTCACGCCATCACTGTTAAGGACGAATTAAATATTCAGAAGCACAGCTTTGCACAAAGTTGCACAAAGTTTGAAACTCTCATTCTCTCCTGGCCTGTAGCCATGGATTTCCATTAGATTCTATATGTCATATTGAATTAAATAAAGCTCATGTACTTGCCAATGCCTCCCGCTGTGGCATGTAAAAAAGAGCATTGCTAGCTTGTTAGCCAACAGGTGAAGCTGAGCAGCAAAAGGACATTCTCAGTCCGCCCACACCCAGAGAGATACCAGCACAGAGAAAAGGGGGATGTCAAAGGGGTGTAGGCAGGATGCCATGGCAGCAGGGCAAAGAGCACACTGCATAGAAAAGACATTAATATGCAAAAAGCAAGGTAGACGTTCGCTGAATAAAACAATTATATGTGCGACCAAATCAAAAGGAGAAAACTGCATTTAATCCTATACTCCTGAAAAGTAATTTAATTGCTTAAAATCTCCAAAGAAAAACTCACAGCAGTGACCTATTTACTGAGATAATAAGATATTAACTATTGGCCAGGTGATGCCAAATAGCCCAGAAGTTCAGGTAAGCTCCCTCTGGATCAGAACTTCTTTGGGGTCCCATACTTTAGCATGAAATACTATTCTTTAATCTTTTTCCCTATTAATCCTACTTGCAGAACTCTGGCTCATTAAGTCGTCATTAGGCTCTTAGTGCCAACCTGCTCTGCAGAAGCCATTTAAGTGCAGCTGAATAATACAAGTGCCTTATGTAAGACCCACTTCACTTGTGATCAATTATGAAAGCCTTGTGTGAATGTAGCAGCAGCTGCGGGCGAAGAAAGGGTTTCGGTGTCTTGGTTTGACAGGCTCAGAAGAAAATGGGAAAGAAGAACCACTTCTTTGAAGAGCGTTGGTATTGATCTGGTGGGACTGTAAATAGCCAGAGTCTGTGCTGGTTGTCAGGCTATTTAGTGTTCAGAGTTTTTAAGCACGGATACACAGAGAGTCTATAAAGAAAATGGGAAGATAAAAGGCCCCGGTGATGAGTAAAAGCTATAGTGTGTGTTTCATGTTTCGCTGAGTGGGACTTATTTTTGCAATATGTGCATCTGTTATCAACCACAATGTACTAGAATACATTCCCCAAGTGTCAATATGTTCCATGCACAAAAATG